>NSJW01000793.1:0-136260 GCA_019955255.1 Castanospermum australe
ACTCTCCTAACCTTCACATAAATTTTTCCAAAACGTATAACGTTAATGACATAAATATCAACAATTGATAGGTTGCAGTTCTGAAAGTCCAAGGTTACCTGCTCTCTTCTCTGCAATTTCAGATCTCCCTCAGCGGAAATCTCATCCAGTTCAATCAAAATTCTCATCAAATTTTCTGTGATACTTTCCACACCCAACTCTGCTATAATCCCCCCTGCAGAAGCAGCTGCTTCCAAAGCTGCAACCTGCCCAATTTCTTTGAATTCAAGCCATTTATTGCAAAAATATGCAGACCACTTTACAATGTATAAATTACAAGTGAAACTCTGCATATTCTTATGAAATTAGATACCTTCTTGGCGAGTTTGTCAACCTCCTGGTTGATTTCCGTCAAGGATTTTGAAGTCTTCTCCTTCTTTGCAATTTTTAACGTCTCGAGCGTCCTTCGTTCTCTGCTCCCAATGTCCTCAAGCAGCACCATTTTCGATCCTTCCTTGACTCTCTCCACATCAAGATATGATTTTGAATCTCTCTCTTTGTTCTTGAAAATCAACTTCTGATCCTGAGGATGCAATCCTGTAGGTTCTGCCAACATTTTCTTCAACTCCCCTGCAACACAAAGAACCACAATCCAATAACCGATCAACTTACAATCAAATTAGTCTCTGAAAAAACTGGAGAACTGATACGAATTTCCAAAGCTGCATGTACCAAAACTTGCATGAGAGCTGATACGAATTCCGTGATAGGACGAGCCATACTTCACTTTGACTTTGATAGTGGAAGCAGATGCAGAATTTTGATTCACATCTGAATTACGCTTTTGCACCAACATTCCTCCTGGCCTTAATTCCCAGTCCGCGACATTTGTGCTGCTCTGAACACCGATGTCGCTCCTTTTGCCCCGCGAAAACATGCCGTTGATCCTTGACTTCACTGTTGTCTCTGTGCGTGTCGTCTTCAATAATATTCCAAGGTTTGTGTACAATGGAAGAATGTCCTCCTATGTAGTTTCAGAGCAAAATGGATGTCTGAAGAGGTGCTTCCCTTGGGTGGGAGGAAACCCGGGAGAGAAGAAAGAACCTTCCCTTGCTCAAAAGTCTCTTCATGATGAAGTGATTGAAGTCCGATGTAAGAAAACAAAATGAAGAATCAAAAGAACAACACAGGGAAAGGAAAGTCCAGGGGATTAAGATTGGTATAATCCGAGGGAAGCTAAAGCTACAATCTTGTTTTGAAGATTTAGCATTGGGGCTTGAAGTTGGGGGTGTTAGCGAAAACTAGCAGTCGGTGGAAGGAAAAACAGGGAGAGTGGAGAAGAGAAAAGGAGACCAACTGGGAAATATAGAATAAAAAAAAAAATAGAAAACGAATGGCCATAAAGAGCAGTAAGTTTCAGAATTAGAAGAGAAGAATCTCAAGATATGAGGGAAAAGGTAAAATCAAATGTGGTAACGTGCAGGAGGAGACAAAGAAGAGACATCTTTGGTTCGTGGGCGAAGACGGGAGTAGTAATGGAGGTTTCGCCATCAATCCTACAAAGTCTCTGTCAAATTTATTGTATTGTATTGTTTTGGAAATTTAAAAAAAGTGGGTAAGAAGAAATTAGTCAGAAGAGAAAGAACCACATAAATTGGGTCTTTTGCACTTTTGTTTCATATAGTATGCATCACGAACAGAAATATCAATGGAAATATTAGACATGACAAATACGTAACAGCCATGGCAAAAGAAACATCTGTAGAGAGAGAGAGAGAGAGAGAAATAAAATCGAAAATCGAAAATCGAAGAATCTAGGATGGCAGTTGGTTTCTTGAGTTAGAAAAGCCAGAATGCTGTAATGACTGAGGGGGACACGCGATGGGAAAATTCCGGGGAAAGAAAGAAGGAGCAAAAGACAATATTGAAAAAATCCGCAGCAAAATCTGGAGCCAGTTGGCATCTGTCCGTCTGTTTGCCTTGGAGACTTCAGATGGAACACTGGTAAAAAATTTTGTGTACTCTAATAATATTATTTAATAAATATATGACATATGATAATGTATAAATTATTTAGTTAAATTAAATTTATAATTTTAGATAATAAAATTAAATTTAAATTTAAACCGTTGCAATTATCTTTCAAATATTACTGTGAAAGTATGTAACATTTTTTACAATTTTATTCAATAAAAACATCTTCCTACGCTAGTCAGCGATACACTTGCCAGTGTACCTCCCCTCAAACCCTTTCATAATTTGACAGTCAATCATGATTATAAGACGCGCGGGTCGCTACAAATTACAGCCAATTTGTGTTTACATTGTTTCCTCGCAGTTCAAGAGCAGAAGATGTAACTAAATGCCATGCCTACTCCAGCTGCTAGTATTCAAGGTTAATAACGTATAACTGACCTATACGCCTGTGATTTTGTGTCATCTCACAAAATTTGAGAGTGGAATGAAACTGCAGCGTTTCTTCCAGTCTTCTGCCAATTTTCCAGTCTCCAGAGTGCCATCTTCCATCATCGCCCGATTTCCTCTGGAAGCTGCTTGATCAAATCTCGTTTCAGCAATCCTCAACCTTTTTTGCCTACTTCTTTCTTCTCGTAGATTTCTTTTAAGGTAGTACTTTATTTTTTATTTTATTGTGAAGTATTTATTAATTATTATTTTTAATAATATATATTTAAAATTTAAAATATAAAATTAGTGACTAATAAATATTTGACAAATCAACTTTTAAATGCTTATAATCCAAAGAACAAAAAGTGCCAGAATAATCCCCATTCTTCTATCTTCAGGCTTTGGGCCTCGAAGACTTGGCCCTATTATTAATCAAAGTAGTAGAAGTTCCCCGGTTTTGTCAGTTTCATATTGGGAATCACAACATCGGAGAATAAGTCAACGAAAAAAAAGAATCTAGAGGAAATAAGGAGAGAAGCAGAGCAGATCTCACCGTTTGTTTAAGGTCTGGACCTCTTCATCGGTAACCTGGCCCCCAAAGACGACCTTGCTGATCCCATCGGAGGGCTAAAATTGCAGCCGAAGAGAAAAAAAAAATGAATGAATTACCCAGAAAATGACATTAAAAAAAAAAAAGAGTGAAGAAGGATAGCAGAATGGGAATACCTGGTGAGAGCGGAGTGCGGAGCGAGTAGAGGCGGAAGGGGGAGCTGGAGAATCGGAGGGTGGAGTTTCGGACCAAGTAAGCAGATCTGCAGTGGAAGTGTAAGGCTTTCTCACCGGAGTGCTCCTCTCCATTCTAATTTACCAACCAACCAACCAAAAACACTGGATTCCTCTCCCTGCCCAGCACCGATCACTGATTACTCTTCACTTTCTTTCAGGCATTCAAAAACCAAAAAAAAAAAAAAAAGAAAACAAGATGAAAATGGGAAGAAAAAAACAAAAGAAAGGGAGAGCGTGCCTGTTTCTGGGTGAATGAGGCTGTTATTGTTTATCTGCAGCTGGAGCTCACAGGCACAGATGGAGGTCGCTCGAAATGACAACGATGACCTTCCGATCTCGAAGATTCCTTTTTTTCTTTTTACTTTTATGGTTTTTTGTTTTTGGTTGAATGAATGGGAAAAGAGGGAGGGAGTGGATGGAATATATAAGGGAAAAGAAAAGGGATCGATGAGAGAGAGAGAGAGAGAGAGAGCAGAGTTAGTGAGGAATACAACTGTAGAAGAAAGAAGCAGTAGAAGTAGAAGCTACTCTTCTTCTGTTTTAAAACAAAGCAAGCAACAAGCACCACCGATATATCTCTATTTACTATATATAACGGCCCCGTTATCTTTCTTCGTTTTTTCCCCCTTTTTATTTTTATTTTTTTTCAAGTTCACACCCTCTCTCTCTCTCTAAATTTTGAATCTCGTACCGCCCTTGTATGCTATGTAAGTATGTAATTGTATGCATGTCTCTGTTCTTTTATTTTTGGATCGTAACCATGTACCCCGCATGTACCGCCACATGTCGGTTGTTACAACTTGAAAGTTGAAAGGGAGCACAAGATTATACCGGCTGCTCCATTATTACTTTCTTGCCCTCTTCACCCCTTATACCAGAATTGTCCTTCTCTATTTTTTTTTCTTTTTTACGTTTAAGGGGCCTGTGAAATCTGAATCAAGCAAAATAACAATGTTACTATTTTTGTGCGCTTTATTTTACTGGGAAGTAAAATGCATCCATTGATATTTGCTAATGCTAATATTCTTCTTTTTAGAACAAAAACTAATATTTTAAATTCAAATGAAGAAGGTATATATGTGGCTAGCTAGCTATCAATATTCCTCTTTAGCATGAAAAAAGAAAGTATTGATATTCGTAATAAGCTTGTTGGCAACTATACTAGTTACTACTAACTAGTGGGTTCTGCAAGCTATACGTTCCTCCTGGGTTCAGAGATCTCGTGATGTTCATGTGCAAAAAGTCAAGGCTTGCCAACTAATTTGTGACTTTGGAAAGTTTTATTCTTGGCAGGGGCTGCCGAGAGGGGGAGGCATTAACTCAAGTGAGCTTTTTTAAGAATTGTGAGATTGAGCTCGAATTCTCCCTTTTGATTTTCCTCTATTTCACTGAATCAAATCCATTCGTGGGACACAAGCAAAAACAAAATAATAATAAAAAAAAAGTGTCACGTGTGACCAAGGGGCATCTCTCAGCCACATTGTGATTCATAATTATCTGCTAGCTCCTCTCAGTTCTCAAAGATGAAAGTCCCCTCCTCGTCCTCACATCACATGCTCCCAACAAGCTTTGCTTTTCAGCCTTTTCTTTTCCTTCTTTGGGAAAAATTCCAGTTGAGAATTTAAAAAAAAATTTAAAAAATATATATTGGTGTCTGTCAACCCAACAAGTAGGAGGAAAGAAATGGGGTGTAAGGGCATTTTCGTCTTTCAAATTTTGATTTTGATGATTGTGGGATTGCAACGGTATCTAACGTAACGATAAAGTGATCCGTTAGAAAGCCAAATCCAACCGGTTGCTTGTAGCCACAAATTACGGGAATTTCAAAATTTTTAAATTTTTGTGCAGCTCATTTACAAAAATGTCCCTTCCAAATTTCGAGTCAGTTGTTTTTGGGGGGGGGGGGGTTTAAACGTCATCGCACTCCGGATTCCCAGAAAGGGTATGAATCTCGTTCTTGGGCGATTTGCGTAATCAAAAATTCAAAAATGGAAAATGTGTGTTACTGTTGGTGATAATTTGCCCAAGTTTTTTTGTAAACAATTATATGCCCAAAGTTAATTGTTGTAAGCGTAGGTTTTGAAGTTTAATTTTTTGGAAGCCAAATCGATTAGAATTCTTTTTTTATTTTTTGAAAAATGTCATGTAACTAAATTTTTTTATTAAAATTTTTAATAGAGTAATTTAATATATTTATTAACTTTTAAATAAATAAGTAATTCTTATAATTTTATTCCATTCAATAATCATATTCAATTTTAACTAAATTTTATAAATAAATTCTTAATAATTTTTTGATTGTCTAACATTATTTTTTTAGCCAAAAGTTTAACAAAAGGAATAATTACCCATTTCAAAAAGAAGACATAAGTCTAAGTTAGAATCAATATTTATAAATCTCCAACTAATAAAGGAACTTAATTATGAGTCGAATTCAAAAATTTTAAAAGTGTCTAACTTAAACCTATAAGTTGAGTCAACTTTGTTAAAACTAGTTAAGAGATTGGAGGTATCATATAATAGCACAATTACTATAAAAAAAAAACCCCAAAATAAAACAAAAGTCGCACGCAATGCTTTGATTGCTTTCTAGAGAATTCTATTTATGATTTGGGAATATTGTAACATTCTATAAGAGGTAAATTTTTCTAAATTACATTTAATTTCTCCCCTATTTTTTATTTTTAAATACTGATCCCCTTTGCATTTGTTTTACTATTTTTACTAGAAACACCAATATAAAAAATCACAATACTCTTTAATAAGCCCTTAATGATCATTGTATTCAACTACTGAATAGATACATAGTAAGCTGCGGAAATTATGATTTTTCATTATCACGTACCGATTTATTTTCAACAAAAAGACTGCCATCACTCATTATTAAGATAAACATTCGAGAAGCACGTAAAATAAATAAATAAATAAACATTTGAGAAGTGTCGAACTTTGAAATGACTTGTAAGATATTATAGATTAAAACATTTGTATTATTATTATTATACAAAAATTAACATTTAAGTTACTATCTAACACCTGCTCTATTCCTTCATGACCTAAGCGCGTCAGAACTGAGGACATTTCTTACATTTTTTTTTACCTCGTTATTTATTCTCTCATCATATCATTGTTGGCTAAATATTACTTTCGACCAATTGCTGAAAACATATTGATCAATAATAATAATTGTTGAATGGCATTTCCACCTTGTCAACTGGACTCGGACGGAAACTTCAAGGTGTTAAGGTTTTGTTCTTTAAGGTCCAAGCAAGAAGACTTCCACTTGCCCTGTCCACCCATAGGATCATCTTACCCAAGTTATAAATTGCCATTGAGATAACTATATATAATATAGGAAAAATAGTATACAGATTTCATAAATTTTAAATTATTTATAAATAATTTTTAAACTTTAAAATTATCATAATTAATATTTAAATTATAACAATTACATAAATTAACTATTTTATTTATCTTTTATTTATTTTAAATATTTTTTATTCAATTTAAAAATTAATAAAAAATAAATAGAATAATTAATTTATATAATTATTATAATTTAAATATTAATTAAGATAATTTAAAAATTTAAAAATTATTTATAAATAACTCAAAATTTAAAGAATAAATATGTTCTTTTTTCCTATAATATATTGTCGTGAATACATAACAAAATTTCTAATTACAAAAGGGCTATTTATAAACCCCAAACACTAGGATACCCTCAACTTACGATATACCTATAAAAATCAACTCCAATTAATGCATGTAATCCTATCCTAATCACTTCATTATCATCGAGAGCTCTACTATCAAAGGAAAATATTTGAATTTATCTCATATCATATGATTATTTTATTAGAGATAAATAAACACAAAATTTATTATGTAAAGATTCATATTATGAATTGTAATCTCTACTAATTTTACTTTAAATTTAATTATGTCTTTCATTCTTTAATAAAACTTTCTCCCATTACTTAATTAACAGGAGAGGAGCGGATAAAATCTTCCATCTTAATTTTATAGCCTTTTGAGCTACTCCCCCCGTAGCTATTTCACTGGTCTCCCAGTCATTCATATTTAAAACTAAAACAGTAAAACTCACATCAACAATAATAATAAGTTGAAGTGTTACAGTTCACAACAAACTAGGAGTCCTAGCAATCATCTAGACATTTAGTATAGTTATATAATTCGATTAAATAGCAGAAATAATATGTGTGGTTAATTTTAGATATACAAAAACGCAGATGTGTACTTTTGAAAAACATGTCTTTTTTTTTTTTTACCTCAAATGTTGTCTTTTATTATTCTAGTATATATTTTTTCTTATTAGAAACTTTTTTGTGGGAATTTTATTATAAACTCCGTGACTTTCTTTTAACCACATATTCTCCATCATCCCGTAGTGATTATTTGGATTAGATTATAAACAAAAATACATGTAAAAGGATCAATTGTAAAAAATTTAATGATAAAATATTTTTAAATTTTTAAATTTTGTTTGAGTATTGTAAAATATAATTACTGTTAAATTAAGTGTAATTTTAGATGTATTTTTAAAAAATCATAAGCATTCTAAACAACTTTGTACTTTAAAAATAGTTTTACATGATAGAAAATCTAACCCAAACGATTATTAGTTTCAATGTCCCATGGCTGTAATCATACTGTTTCTCCAACAACAAAAGGCATATGCTTGGAAAAAGGTACAAGCTTTTATATATGATCTTTTATAGGAGGTAACTATGTTAGAAGCGTGGGGTTCATGATTATCAAGTCTGGGATTTGGATTTAGGTGAGCAAAATTTTAGGGGAAGGAAGAGTGGACCCACAAATCATATGTGGAAAAAAATATATAATTATATTATTTTTATACTTTAATCATATATTTATTTTTTATAATAAAAAAATAAATAAATTTTTTTCATTTTTTATTATTATTTAAATTAAGTGTATGAAAAAAGTGTAATATTAAACTATAAAAATAACATTTTTAAAAAATATAATATCATCATGTCCCACACTGTTGTGCAACCTAACTTGAAGCACAACCAACGAACAAAATGGAAGGACGATTCCTTACAGAAGCTATGAGGTCAGTCTTCTACAAGGTTTTTATGACTCATGGTTTCCCACCAGTACATCTACCCCATATATTCAAATATTATAATATTTGAAGTTGATATTCAACTGTTACCCTCATGATGATCATCAGTTTTGCATTGTATGATATGAACGAATCCCAGCTGTAGTTCACTTTCAAAATAATCTACTCTGATAATTAAATCTGCATTAATTTCATTAGTGCCCTGTTTTCATTTCTCTGCAATAAAGGCTTGCCACCTGGTGAGCTTTCATCCTGATCAACTACTGACAACTCAAAGAAAAGTCTGCATAAAGAGAGATTTTTGTGTAAATTTATGACTCTACACCAGCAAAGTGATATGCAATAATGGACTAATAAAAAATGGGTACATTATTTTAAATTCAAAGTAATTATCTGATATACAATTTTATATAATTATTTAATATAATATAATTATGTGTCAACTTTCTATTGACTTAATATGCGTAATTTATATAGACTAAACCTAAGTGAAAATATCTCTGAGATGGGAAAAGCTTGGTCAGATGATGGCGACCAAATTTTAAAACCCTTTTGTGACAAGTTCACGTCAGTGAGAATAAACTTACACCAACTAAATGATAAACGAGTCAAGCATTTTTGGATCAGGTAACTGGCAAGAATTATTGTATTGTATATATCTCTTGGATTTGACTAGGCAGTTGAGAGTGTACACCTCCGTGCACCATTCTTAGATAGGACTTAGGAGGAGAGGAGCTCCAGAAGAAAAATGAACTGCACCAAAAATTTGAATTTGGAATCAGTTAGTGAAGGAATAGGCTCACAGTCATTTAGGCCAAGATCGAAATGAGGTTGAATTGAATTCTCATGACCTGAATATTAATGCAGTTTTGATAAAGCGATGGGTGACCAACAAGGCTTGCAGCTACTTGCTAGTGGTCCTCCATCTTTTAATTTATATACATACATACTGCACCAATAGTAATTAATCTTTCAATTTAAAACTATGCTACTTAATTATCAGTTCAGCAATGCATGAGCTGTGGCAGATTCATCTGCGGTAGCAAACAGAGACGCAGCGGGTTTCAATACGACAATAGATGGATAAAATAACTAGTGGTTCGTTTTCAATGAATTGTGTTTTGGTAATTGAACATGATAACAACCCGTCTTAATAGAGGCAAGTGGAGAGAAATATATACTTTGTTGTTATGATAAAGGCGACAGTATGATTTGGTGAGGTTGGGTTTTATAACCAAGACATCAATTCAATGCACTAATGATTTAAAATAGATGGAATCAGAATAAAAAGAGCTATCATGGATTTTTACTTGTGCTGGTTTAGGCTCTGAGGGGGATGGATATAATAATTAATAATTCATATGTCGGCAGGTAGATAGTTGAAATTTTGAATACCCAACCAAACTAGCCAATCATTCTCGGTCACACTAGCAAAAATATAAACGCCCACCGTGGGGCTCGAACCCACGACCACAAGGTTAAGAGCCTTGCGCTCTACCGACTGAGCTAGACGGGCTGTTAAAAATGTGTTTCAAATTGTATTATTTGGCAGACGGAACCTCTTGCCCGCATCTGCTCTTCACGTTAACTCCCTAACTTGATATATATTCAACTTTGTATTAAAGAAATACAACAAAAAAATTGCGGTTATTCAAAAATAATTTAAATTTTATTATTTAATCATATTAATCATCTATATATTTTTCAATTAATTTATAATACATAAAAAAATTTTAAAAAAAATCAGAATATTAGGCATTCCCTTACACAATACTATTAGCACATAATAATACTAGTGGATTTTTTTTCATGAAAAACATTAGTGCTGTAATACAAGTTAGTCTGCCTCAAAACGTCCATATATGGACGACGTGGTGAGCCAACTCATTTAGGGTGTTTGGGTGGGCGAGCGTTTGAAGCATGTAAAGGGGGGTTTAGTGAATTTAGGTAAGTATTTGGTTTTACGTTGCCTTTCCCTTTCAACTAGGATTTCATCTCCAAACTCCCGTTTACTCTGAAACAGATCATGGATGCTTTTGCGTTGGGCATTGAAGATTTATTGGGAAATAATTATCTTCTAATTGTCTCATTCCGAATCGGCCCTTTCCTTCTTGAATCTTGATGCTTTCTCTGTTTTCTCTTCCTTCCCCTGTTTCTCCCTCACTTGAGATCCCAAAAGTTAGCTCCTTCATGGAACACGGTCCAGACTCGCAGAAGCTCTCACCGGAAAGCTTCACAACATTCTCACTGAATTTGACAATGAAGCCATGCGGTTTTCTTTCCAAGAAGAAATGATGCGTCGGTGGGGTCTGGGGTTGGGGAAGAGAAGAAAATGGACAGTGTGTGATGGAGGGGATTTTAGACGATGAAAGGCTGGAAGAGTGCTTAATTGGGCTACTAGTATGCATTTCAACATTTATTATTGTATATTTTTATTTAAATTGTAATTTTTTTATTAGATCATACACTTCATTTAATAAGTTAAAATAACATGTATATTTTTTATTTTTAATTTAATACTAATATCAAAAGTCAAAAAAATTATTATTACCATATTTATATTATTTGTTAAATTATATTTAAAAATAATGGGACGAAATAATAAAGATAATTTATATTCTTTCTAGTAATTACATGTTTAAAAATAATTTTTATAAATAATATTTAAATAATATTAATTTTTTTAAAATTATTTTTTAAATAAAAATTTTTAAATATAAATTATAATAATATAAATTTATTTTTAATTAAAATTAAATTTATAAAATTAAATTAATCTAAAATTAAATTTATAAACTCTAATTTAAATACACACCTACTTAATAGGTTGACAAAGTTCAAATTCACCGCAAGTTGTTATGTTGACCAAAATAAAATGATACAATCTGTTATGAGCTTTGCATAAATGAATACAAAACTTTGTTTTTTTTTATTGTTTTTTCTTGAAATTGAGTAATATAAGAAAGTTAGATCACGTCACATTCTATTATGCTTATTAAAATATTAAGGTTATTGTGTTGTTAGTATTAGTGGACTTGAGCTTATACTAAACTAATCCTTGAACGAATTATTAGTTTAAAATAAAGAGACCTAGTATGTTGGTATTTTCTGTCACATCTATTACACTTCATATCAATTTAATATCTTATTATTTAGATTATCCCTTTTATTTTATCCTTTTTTTTTACTCAAATCTTATAATTTCAACAATGCTAACTATTCATTATAAATTACATATTTTAACAAAAAAATGAGTTTTATTTTTTTTTAATTTTGACCAAGTCAACCCATAATCCGAAGGTAAGTTATTTGACATGTCATTATTTGAATTATAAAAACATGAACCCAACTCGCTCCAAGAATATAATAAGACGGGCCAACTTAATAATAATAAATCTAATCTATTTTGACACTTCAAAAAAAATTGTTAATATATACTATCAAAATTATTCCGTAGTTATTTATGCATTTAAAATTAAAACAGCTATATACAACAACAATCAAGTATTATCCACTAAGTGAGATTAGTTACACAAATAAAACAATATTATTGAACTCTAACAAACAGTAAATTTTCAATAAATTCATTTAGAATAAGCATTATTGTTTGGATTGGATGATTCATTTGTGAATTGATCACTCAATTAATTATGACTTAATTTTGTAACTAAATTCATCATCATACTAATTTGAATCAGTAAAAATTAGTCAAATTGACCAATTTAATTTTTCCAAAGTAACTTAATCTTTTTTTTTATAAATCTCATGTTATAATATGTAAATTATTTTGATAGCGTCATATGTTCCATTAACTAATGAAACTAATTAAATTTAAACCAAAAACTTTACTAGTTCACTGCCTATTGTTAGCAACGTTGATAATAAGATCATTTTTAATGATTTATCTTAAAAATTTCTTTTATCTCTATTTACCTTTTTTTGGATTATTTTTTATTTGATTCACCTTTTCACATGAGATTGTTAAATATAATTAAATAAAACCATTCATAATTTTTTTAAAGGGAAAAACATTCATAAATTTAGACATATGTAATTATACTAGTGCGTTGCACGGACTAAATAGATATATAAATATATTTTTTAAGGTTCAAGTTACTATGTATTTATTAATTTTAAGTTATCAAAATGAAGAGAAATAATAAAATCATGCAAAAAAAAAAAGAATTAATAAAATATTTAGCTAAAACCTTGTAATTTATTCTTCCTTCCTGAAGATCATCTTCAATTTCATTTGCATCCCCCATTAGACAGATTAATTGGCAATGTTTAAGGCCAGGATCAACTATTATCATCATACATTTTGGCAATCTTTAATATGATTACATTCATTAAAAGTTCACCAATAAAATGCAGATAACTATAAGCTATATAGCTAAATGTAAAGAATAGTTGCCCAGCAACTGTCGAAATGTGGCAAATTCCTACAGGACATATAATGGGATGGTTAGGTACTCATGAGAGGAAAGTTGAAGGATTGATAATTTTTTCAATATCAAAGAAGCAAAATTATTCACGCAAAAAAAAAAAAAGCAAAATTATTACAGTTGCCCAGAAAAAAATGTTACTGTGCTGAACAGAAATTGGAGACTTGAGCAAGAGCTTCTCAAATTTCCGTAAATATAATTGTTAGTGTTATATGCATAGAGAGAAAAAATACTAAGGTTGCAAAAAAACGTTACTGCGCTGTGCGGAAATTGGAAACTTGAGCAAGAGCTGCTCAAATTTATGTAAATATAATTGTTAGTGTTATGTGCATAGAGATAAGAAATACCAAGGTTGTAAGTGACTCTGTTATATGCATAGAAAATATCATATAAATGATATACTGTAGTCCACCATGAAGTAAACATATGATTAGCCTCAAAGATTATAAACACATACATACAAAAAAGCTCTGGTCGTTCGCTTGTAAACAGGAGCTACTGACCCACTCAAGCTAATTTGGAAAAAAAAATTCACAAAACAAAGATTAGATAGTTGGATTGTATCAATCTATATTCATGTACTTCTGTATATTTTCTACTTGCAGACACTTCACATTATAGGTAACATTGGCACTTAACTATCAATAGGCTATTTAGTCAAAATATGAACATGAGAGAACATGGCCTACAAAAATCTGAATGCAAATTATGGTCTATTAGAAACTTGAGGCCCATGGTTGGAGGTTTAGTAAAGTAAAAAGAAAGAGTAAAAAGAAAGTTTTCTGCCGAATGTAATTTCCTCTTATTTTAACATCTTATACTTGAGTAGGAGGATAGAACATGGCCTACAAAAATCTGAAATGGGAGATTGTTGCCTGACACTATAGTACATGGATTCATTTGCTTCTTGTGTTGAAAACAAGAAGGAATTTTTATCACAAACCATACTGCACTCCTTTTACTTTCCATAACTAAAATCAGCTTCTCTTTCAAAGAAGAGAAACCACATACCAAACTGCAAGAAGAAAATAAAAGAAAGGGGAAAGAATCTCATTCTAACATCACTATACACTATGCAAAAAGACTGTTGCAGCTTTTTCTAAGGTTCAGATCCAAAGCCCTATAATGACCCTCCCCCATACACGTCCTTCAATAGGTCAGCCAGCCAAATTTTGAACCACAAATATGTCAATACACTAATAATTGCCATTATATTAAACACAATGTCTCAGTACACTACATATCAGTAGAATTTGACTAAAACTTGCATAAGAGTAGTTATAGTGAAAAATAAACGAAGCAGAAATATGTGGGCAAGAGAAAGATGTGCAATAAACAAAACTAATAGGCTAGAAATTGGAAATATCTCATTTGTCTCATTTGCTGAAATAGCTCCACTAAGGATATGTTACCATCATCTATAAAGAAAACAATACAAAACTAATAGCCTAGAAATTGGAAATATCTTATTTGTCTCATTCGCTGAAATAGCTCCACAGCATATGTTACCATCATCTGTAAAGAAAACAATTCCATCAAGGCTGTGAGTTTCAATGCTATCATCAATTCCAACTCTTATTAGAAAGCATATCAAGTTAAATAAATGTAATTGTAAGCAACCTTTCCAAAATATATCATGAGTTGATCAGCCCTTCCCATAAATATTTTTAAAAGATGAATATTTGGACCCATGAATTGTCCTTAAATTGTCCTTTCAAATCCCAAGTACTGCAAAAGAGCAGAAAACAGCAGGAATTGGCTATAAGTTGTAAGAGAAGAGGAGATCTTAATTTAAAAAACTAAAAGGCATAAACCCCATCCTCTTTAAGAGACAACCAAAATTTAGAAAAAAAAAATGCCAACCATTTTGAATATTTTGAAAAGGTAACAAATGTGAGTGCTTAGGGAGGACTATATATATATATATATATATATATTCAAATCTATTAAATATGTGAAAAATATAGTACTAATCAAATAACTTGAGCCCAGAGAACCTCCTGGAACAAAACAATAAAGGCCCTATATCTATCTCGCAAAGATGTGATAGACTCCAGAATGGTTATATTCAATCCCTAATGTCTCAAACAATACACTCCAAAAATGAGCATAAAAAGAAAAAATTTAAAAAGCACCAAAACAAACTCTACAATTGCTCTTGCTTTCTCCATCAATGGAAACACCAAAACATCATTAAAAGAACATTACATGATTGAGTATATATGCTTCAGCTTGTAATTTAATACACTATTAAAAAAAATCACTCCCAAAGATGCTATTTAAACTACCTTATGAGAGGGCAATACTATAGAGATGGAAACTTTAGAGCATCGAGAAGAGAGAATTGATGCCATTTTGCATAACTTGAAAATGGAAACTTATACATTAAAAGAAGAGAAAAACAGAAGCAACTCTCTATACAAATCAAAATCCACCAAATATATATCCTATATGCCAATTTATTTGAGTAAACAGTGCTTAGTAACGAATTTTTATTAGATGGAATGCACACCAAGACTGCATCATAGCCAAATAGGTGTTGAGAAAAGTACTAAATGTTTTATATAAACTCTCACTAAAAATATTACACAAATAGACCATAAAACTCAAAAGAATTACATTCAGATAAACTCTCATTAACAATATTACTCAAATAGTCCATAAAACTCAACTAAGTGCTTATTCTATATGACAAGAATCATGAATATATAAGGTAACATTTTAAGAGTGACTAAAAGTACCTATGTAGCTGAATTCATCAGCAAACATGTGATCCTTTGAGCTAGATTCGTCTAGGAAAGGATTGATTGAGGTCAAAGCTATCTATAATATTTGTTCAACAACTGAAATTGTTACTTCAAAGCTATCTATAATATTAGCCAAAAGGAGAAACAAAACATATTGATTGCATATCAATGAGAGAAACAACCTTTGCAACCAATCAGAAAGAGACAAATTGGGAGACATATTTTTTTAGGGGGAAAAAAAAGCGATTCTGGAATAAATCATTAAAGCCAACCCAAACCTAAATGAAGGGAGAACGAAGAAGAAGATTGCAGAGAGAGAGAGAGAGAAAGAGTAAAGCGAAATTGTTTCAAGGTTAAAAAATAATAATGGCGCACCAGCTGCAGTAATCATGCTTTTCTTAAAAAATATATAAAAATAGGAATTTAGAGGAAATAAGGAAAGAGACAGAGCATTTCTCACAGTTTGTTTAAGGTCTGGACCTCTTTATTGGTGACTTGACTCTCTTAAGCTTTGGGCTTGCATCTTACTATTTCTAAAATTCTGAACAACCAATCCATGGATAAGCTTAAAGCTAAAGGATGTTACTGACAGAGAAGCTAAAAGAGCCTCAGAATAGGGATAGCTACTAACCTAAATATAAAACCCTTTAACCAATTCTCACCCATTTAACCACCGAAATTTAGTGAACAGATATATAAAAAAAATCATGTAATCACTCAACACGCCAGATTTATAAAAAGATCTCAAATACACCAGATAAGAAAATGGGATTCAAAGAAGTAAAATACAAAAGCAAAAGGTGTGAGAGACTCAGCCAAGAAAGAATCCATAAGAATGCAACAACTATTTATACCCTACTAGAGAAGATTAAATCATTTAAAAGAGGAAAAAAAAAATAGAGTAGCCAATTTATACCATAGCTATAAAGAAAACCCAGCTGTGTTTGATTTATCAAATAAATTCAACATGTAAATTATACAACTTTCAGACAGTGGCAGATTTTATGGATAGTATGCAGATGCGTGAAGAAATTCAATATTTGGAAGAGCTTTTTTCTTTACTTGTCCATCCAATAAGCATATATTTGGATTAAAAGGGCATTTTGGTGGTAAAGAGATTCAGCAAATCTACACCTATAGTTTTTATTCAGGGTCAACTAATAAAAAAGGAAACAGAACCATAATTGATAATCATAAAAAAAGATAAGTTACTCAGTAAAATTAATAACTTTGTCTAGCACCATGTCCTACAATTTCCAGGAAACCAAACACAAAGAGCACATAAATACAATCATCTTTGCACAGATACCCATGGAAGAAACAAAATGTATCAGAATGGGTTGAACTTGAATACCCCAGATTGGAAGATTGTCAATGACCAGTTCACCTTCGCCTTGCTCTCTTCGGCTGAACTTGAACCAAAAAATTGAAAAACAATATAAAAAGAGACATCCAATAAGCTCAAGAAAAACATATTAGACAACTGAAATTTGGGTTTCTTTTTTAAAAAAGAAAGAAAGAAAGAAAGAAACAGAATATATTATTTGGCTTTACAGCATTCAATAGGGAGAGATGAAGGGAGAGTATCACTACTAATAAACGATAAAAAAGAACATGATGTACGTGTAATAACCCATCAAGTAAAAATTGTTATGCAGATTGTGAATATGTCAACTCCATAAGCATAACTTAAATAATAGAACATGAACAAATACCAGAAGTATGGAGTGTTCTCAAGTTTAGGGTCAGGCATAGAATATTATCATTTATCACCACTTGAGTTCAACAGTTGTCTCCTGTTAATTTTTCCAGTTAATGCTGCTCCATTTGGCTTCAATTCTACAACCTTTACTTGAAGGAGAACGAAAATACGACAATCATATAAAGAAAATGAAGTCCTAGGGTTTTAGTTCCACAGTATCTTGTCTCATAAAGGAGAGGAGTACCATAACAAAATTTCAGAACAACGCAGAAAGAAAATAGTAAAATGTGCTTATAAGAACACACTTCATAAATTGGTTCGCGAATCTCGAGAGAAAGAGAGAGAGAGAGAGAGAATCGCTGGAAGAGGTGGTCAGAATCCTCGGCGACTCAACTCGATTATTTGTAGCCACCGAAGTTGGGCTCCGAGCGTCATCATTTTAATAGTCTCTAGCTTCGTCGTCAGAATTAGTTACGATAGTACCATTTCGGTCCAGAGCTTCTCACCAGTGAAGCATTTAAGGCTGGGCGTGAAAAGCTTGGTGGTGGGAGTGGCCGGAGGAAGAACGGAGAAGTTGGTCTTCCAGTGAAGTAGAGTGAAGAAAGAAGTTGGGGATGGGGCGTGAAGATAAGGAATAACCAAAAACCTTTTCGAAATACCCAGAAACTACTAATTGATGCAACTTTTCCAAGGAAGCCACCATCTTGATGAAATTACTATATAAGTATATATACAACACAAACGGGTGCCGAGAAATGAAGTTGCAAACCTGAATTTAGGCCTTACAGTGTCAATGGTGTCACTGTTCTCTTAAGATCTGCTTATCCTCAATCTCCTCCTTCTAGTTGGTTCCGAAGGCCAAGGAACTGAGGGGAGTAGGTGGTGCGAAGGTGACGGTGACGATAATTGAAGACGGCGAGCGAGAAATGTGTGAGAAGAACTGAAGAAAAGTGTCGGAAGCAAGTAAAAAGAAAGAAGATAAGCGTCTGAAAGTGAGGGAGGAAAGTTTCCAGAGCAGCATGCAAAAGAAGCAAAACGGAAAAGCGTTTGAAACTTGCCATCTCAGGTACGCCACATAGGCAGGCCAAAGATGATAGCTTTTTTAGTTTGGACGCCAGAAGGGTGGCTATTAGAGTTTTGGCGTGTTTGATTTTACACAAAACTTCATGAATTCCATTATAATTCCTTCACATCCCACACACTCACAACTAATTAGCAGGGGAAAAATTTAGTATTTTAGTCACATCTACTCTTCACGTGATTAAGTCAGAACGATCACTTAATAGACACCCATTCATTGACAATGTTATGGTACAGACCCCAAATTATTCTCAATTCAACGTTCACAATACTCTCGTCACAAAAAAGCTAATAGTAATATAGTAATTTCATATCCCACTGATATAAAGACAAATATGCCCTGAAGCTATGTAGATTCTACCACCAACGTTTAAGGAATTGTTTAAAAAGTCCAAGCCATGTTAGTAAAATTAAACATTATATTAACGTAAAATGGACACGTATAAAGGAGTGTTGGCAGCCTCATTCTCAAACGTATATTGTATAGACATAGATAGATGAATAGACTAAAGATATACTCAATTTTTTTTATGTTTAAGTATCTTAAATGCTTGGAATATTTAGATAACAGCGTACGAAACAGCATATATATATATATGAACATCCTCTTTTCGGCGAAGTTAAAAAGAAAAATTGAATGTTTAGGTTCATCGTATTCCTAGGCCCTGTTGGTGTTGAAAACCGAAGTATTATATGAAGATGTATTTTCAGGGAATTGGCATTTGGCGGTTCCAACCGCGGTTGTGATGTTAGCACCAAAAATTTAAAAAACAAAAAACCGTGGTTGTGTATGCAATGCGAGTTTATTTTTGTTTTATTTTATTTTATTTTGTATCCACACAAACGAAAAAAAAAAAGAGAAAAAGAAAAAAGATTTCGGGTCCTAAATTGGCATACGTCCATCGCATTGCACGGTCTTCGCTCTTCACCCCTTGGAAGGTGCTGTTGATGGAGATTCTGAATTCTGAATTCTGAGAGCGGTAATGGCCGTAGCAGTTTCCGGTAATTCCTTCTTCTCTATCTCCGCGCACAGACCAAGACTCTCTTCATTCAAGCGCTCCACCTCCCTCTTCAGACGTATTGCTTTCGCTGCAAAATTTCGAGCTTCTTCTACGGTCTTCGTTGACACCAGCCCAACCGTAATGCTTCTTCTTCCTCTTCTCTCTTCATTCTTGATACCCCGTCACCTCCTTCATATCAGAATCCCCAAATTAAATTCTCTTTTATATTTATACATTTGTTTCTGGGGAGGGCACTTTTCAATTTCCTTATTATTATTATTATTATTATTATTAATTGATCGTAGATTCCTGGCTTCAATGGCATAAGAAAGTTGGAAAATTTTCTCATATAAAAGAGATGAAACCAGAGCTAATGTCGAATATGGGAATTTTGGGAGAAATTCTCACTTCCTCCCGGAGTAAGACGACGTATCTCTTATTTTGGGGTTATAAAACCAAGCCCCATAACATGCGGCTCAGGTTTTTAGACCCCTCCTGGAGTAAGTAACAATCTCTGGAATTTGGAGTGGCCGAGTCAGTGGTCCCTTTTGTGTAAAGTATGTAACTTGTCTGGGCTGTAGTTCATCCAACTCGATTACGGAAGGAATTAGCATATGTAAACGTTGATTCCTTGCTGATGCTCTTGAATGATCTTCTGCATCTTCTTTTTTCTCACATCTCCTTAATTGTCATTCCTTGCATGTAATTTGTGTTTAGGATCCCATTATAGTTGAGAAGGAAGTCAGCCAGAGCAGGAACTTATTGGCGTGTCCCGTATGTTATGACTCCTTGACATGGCTTGGTGGTCCTGGTTTGTCCGTGTGAGTTGATGTTGATAATCATTGACTTTCAGCATATGTATATAAATATGTATGAATTTAGCATCTTATGTATTTTTGCATTAATGATCCCATTGCGAATTAATGATCCTGGACTAATGCCTGCTTAGCGCTTACTGACTTTCAGAACTTAAGTATCTTTGTAATCTTCTTTTCTTTTCTTTTGCTTTCTTTTAATCAGCATAGCAATTTTTTGTTAGGCTGATTAACTGGTTTATGTTTCTTCACTGGATAATTTGATACAGAGATTCCATCGCTGGATCAAGTTTACAGTGTAACTCCTGTCAGAAAACATATGTTGGTAACAAAACACATATCGATCTCACAACAGCAAGTGGAGCTAAGAGCTATGGTGAATCGATGCCAGCTTCCACAGAGCTTTTCAGGTATGGAAGTTTCCTTTCTTGTGAATCTTTAGTTGCATTTGGTCATTTTAGAACTGTGTATGTTGGTGATAATAGAAACTGAAAAAGTTTAAAGAAGAATGCAAGCATAACCAAGTATTGAACATCTTTCTTGATATAAGCTAGTGAAGTTTGTCCAAGTATTGGTATAGAAGATCAACTTAACGGAGCAATAATAGTGATGGAAATCAAATGGGTTTTTCTTGTGGATCACAAAGTGTTTTGCCAAAAATACTCTTGGACACATACATTGTCTTTGCAAAGGCTGGTCTCAAATACACTGGTGGTGGATAAGTGTAAGAGATATTGCATGATAACTAGTAATCACTTTGTTTTGTAAAGAGTTTGGGAAACATTTGCAGGCACAGCATTTTGCGCATTCTAGTCATGTCTCTACACTTGGTATTTCGCTTTCAGTTTTTATTCTAGGTACTATTGAGATAGTATAATATAGATAACAACAACCAAGCCTTATCTCACTAGGTGGTAGACTAGGCATAAACATAACATGCATATTAATTAAATAGTATTGGTAATGACACATTTCTGCTTCACAGTAAATTTTGTTGTCTAATGTTGTAGACTTGAATTTGAAACTGACTTGCCACTTTTATGCATACTGATTTTTTGTTGAATCAGGGTGCCATTAGTATCATTTCTCTATGAGAGGGGCTGGCGTCAAACCTTTTCTGTATGGGGAGGTTTTCCAGGTCCTGAGAAAGAGGTGAATTACATGTCTCTGTTCCTAAAGACAATTCCCTCTTGGTGTCCACCATGTTCTTATAAATGGTTTTTTATTGATAAATTATCCATTGTTAGCCTTTAGCTTCCACTTTCTTGGATAAGCTAGTTTCCAATTGGAAGAATAGTGATTATTCATATTTATTATATTGGTCCTTTAAGAGTTTAGTGGAGCATCATAAACTGTTAGAATAAGTGCTTATATAAGGACATTTCACATAGATGCTTACATAAATTTTAGTAGTTCAACAACAGCTTATGCTTAGCAGCTTATTAGACAAGCTGTTTTCGGATAATTTTTTATAAGCTAAAAAATTTTAACTTATCAAACTAAGTTGAAAATAGTTTATCTGTATTCAATAAGCTATTTTCAAAAGCTCATTCAAATGTGCAAAAAGTTTTCGATTGCCACTTCCAGCTCCAAATTAGCACCTATAAGCCATGGACAACCTGAGAGAGCTATATCATTCCGTTTGTCTTATTCAGCTTTTTGTGATTGGTGAGAAGAATATGAATTTGGATATTGTATTGCAATGTATATGATGAAGTTCTTTAAAATGCTAATGAGATTTATTTTCTACATGTAAGAATTATCTTGTTGATGTATGGCTACTTTGTGTTCATTTCCTTTTGACATGCTTTAATGGCTAATCATGTCTTCTATTAAATTTGACTGCAGTTTGAACTGATGAAGGATTTCTTAAAGCCAGTATTGGGTGGAAATATCATTGATGCTAGTTGTGCAAGTGGATTATTTTCAAGATTATTTGCAAAGAGTGGACTGTTTTCTTTGGTTGTTGCTCTAGACTACTCAGAAAACATGTTGCAACAGTGTTTTGAGTTCATTCAGCAGGAAGAGAACTTTCCAAAAGAGTACATAGTTTATATTTCTAAATTAAGTAGAATTTATTATATCTAACTTTTGAATTCAATGATAGCCTTCTTTGAGGGATCTGCTTAAAATATACCTTTTATTCATATTTCAATTATATATCATTAATATTTCTGTTGTTAGGAACTTCATCTTGGTTAGAGCAGACATATCTAGACTCCCTTTTGTTTCAAGTTCTGTTGATGCCGTGCATGCGGGTGCAGCTCTTCACTGTTGGCCTTCACCATCAGCGGCTGTAAGTGAATAATTATTCATTGATATTTGGATGTTACAGAAAAATGTTTCATTTGTTTAGAATGCCTGGGAAAATCATTTAACCATGGTTTTAAGGTTGTTTATGCAATTCTTGTATTGAGCTCGGCCACTAGGGTGGAGAAGGGAATCCCAAAGGGCTTATGCTGGGTTGTCTCAGCAATGATGAACGTGTTCCATGCTTTTAATGATGCTAGCTGATTTTAAGCGAGGGCTTCTTCTGGAGTGTTACCGTAACTTTTTGGATAAATTACATCAGTTGATTTTTCACTTTGCATCGTTTATGAGATGGCCATGCCTAGCCTCATTTTGTTTAGCCGGTATTTTTGCACATGTTTTTTCCATTATTTTCTTGGTCTGTTTTTTGCAGGTAGCTGAAATAAGTCGAGTTTTATGACCTGGAGGTGTCTTTGTTGCAACCACCTACATACTTGATGGGCCTTTTACTGTTGTCCCATTTTTAAGAACACTACGTCAGGTATAAATTTATTGGCTTGGGACTCTTGTGCCAGTATTTGGCATGCTCCATTGGAATTGATATACACAGTGAGAGTGACAAGAGTTTTATTTTGTTCAGTTGTTTGTGTTGCTATTTCTCACTTACTTTGGATCTTCTAGCTCCATCCTCTGGTCGCCAACGTCCATTTATCTTTACGCTATGCAGCATCCCCTGTTGTTTGCCTATGATTTCGCCCAATGTTGTGAATTATTATATATATTCCCTCTCGAATTACAAATTGCAACAGTCTTATGTGCTTTCCTTCAAAACGTTTCATTTGATATTGGAAGCTTCTATCAGTTTTGATTGTGGGTATTCTGTTTCTCATTGTAGAATATGAGGCAAATATCAGGGGGCTACATCTTTCTATCTGAACGTGAACTTGAAGATCTCTGCAGGGGCTGTGGGCTGGTTGGATTTAAATGCATAAGAAATGGACCCTTTGTCATGATTACTGCTGCAAAACCCAGTTAAGGGTTGAATTTCCTGTTACTTTCCTGTGTTTTTCTTTCTTCTGTTGCTTATCTAAAGAAATTCTAGTATAAAACCCTTTTTTCTACACAAAATCATCACAGTTCTGTCACTAGAAATGGGTGTAATAAGAAATTTTCTTTGCTATCCAACGTGTTAGCCTTCAAAGGATCTAGTTTACTTAATTTAATTTAGATTGTCAATCACATTTACAGCTAAGACGAAAACAGAGAAAAGCAAGAGAAATCCTTAAGTAGGCAATATCTATCACATTTTAGGCATCCTATTCTATAGTTTCTTTTTTTTTTTTTTTGGTCGTATGACATGTATGATGTATCATTAAGGATTTACATTTTTTAATTTTAAGAATGATGTGATACCCTTCTTGAGAAGGCCACGATTCGAACAAGCCTGTTATGGACTCGCTTGCATTCCCTGATGTTTTCCCTATTTCTTTCGTTTTTCTTTCCTCTGTTGCTCATCTAAAGAAATTATAGTATTACACCCTTTTTCTACACAAAAGCATCAGAGTCCTATCACTAGCAATGGGAGTAAAAAGAATTTGCTTTGCTATTCAACGTGTTACCCTTCAAAGGATCTAGTTTACTTAATTCAATGGCATATAAACAAGGGAATTCTTCCCTCAAAGAGAGGGAGGACAAATACTATGAAGGCTATACAGTATCTTGTCTCACCGTGCAAGTATGATTCACGCTAAAAATTTGTTCGAAATGCAGTTCTGAAAATTCTCAACCACTGAAAACACCTGAAACTTAAATCTCTCCTGAGCCAAGCAATCTCAGATTCTCAGTAGGCTGCAAAACTGCTAAACTATTCACCTAAATTGGAGAATGTCAAATGCCGGTGGATCAATGTGTTCTCTTCATCATCAAGATTAACACCATCACCATCGTTGTCCTTGACATACAATTCTTCCGACTCAAACTCTCTATCCATTGGTGAACTACCTGATTCTATTCGCTGCATCTCTGATTCTACTAGAGCCTCCATACGAGCTCGCTCCCTGTCTCTTGGATAGGCACGATAAAGGAACTAGTAGATGAAACAGCATAGAGCCATTGGAATTCCTATTGCTGTATATAAAGCCTTGGCCAATGATGCAGCATTCTCTCTATCTGTCAAATCTCGAGATTCAGTGGACCCTTCAGGAATAGGCTTGTACCCATAAACATGCTGAGCCAAATTTCCGACTGCAGTGGGAGCAAAAGATGATAGTATAGACTCAAAAGATCGGTCCAAGGCATATACGCTTGTTCGGGCTCTCTCTGGAACTATCTCTGCAAAAATTGGACTGGTGTCCACACAGTTGACAAATTAACCTACGCATAAGTAGCAAGCTTCACACAAAATCAATTAGCCTTTCTATGTTTACCACTATTTCTGCTATGAGCACACAAAATTGTTTGCACAAAGAAGAAAGATATTGATAAAGTTGTTATAGTTTGAAAGACTTTACTTGTTTGTAGCTGGAGCATTCCAAGATATGCAGAACCCCACAATGATTAGAACCAAACTATGAGGTATTACGGTAGATGGATTATCTGGTAAACCGAGTAAAAGAATTGCTGCTAGGGGGATTGCTGATCCAGAGCTTATCTGTGCTAGAATTATCCTCCCAGAATTTGGAAGACGTGTGGAAAGGATATCCCCCATCCTACCTCCAAACAAACCCCCAATAGATGCTGCAATCACAAACAAAGCTATGAGGAAAGCAGTTTTCTCGTGGGAGAAGCCAGTAAGCTCTAACCACATTGGTGCAAACGACAAAGCTGACCAGGGGAAGGAGCCAGTGACACCCTGTGCAACGATAATCTGAAAAGACAAAATCTTGGAAACTGACTTGGCTTCCTGAACCAGATCTTTCACTTCTGACCAAAATGTTTTCTTTGGAACTTGATTGCTAGCATTTGTACCATTATCCAAGAAGTGTGGATCGTTGGCAAATAGGTAAACTAAAGTACCAACTAGAACACCAATTAATCCAACAATATGAAAGGAAATTCTCCAACCAGGGATGCCCATGAATGTTATTGGAGCTATCAACACTGAGAAGAGGCCACCAATTATTGAACCAATATTGCCTGTTAGTTGAAGCCATCCAAAAGCCATGCCACGATTGTTATCATCAGTTGAGTCAGCAACAAGGGACTGGATTGCGGGTGCAACTAGTGCAAGGCCAATCCCATTAAATGCTCGTGATACAGCCACCTAAATACAATGACTTCAAAGTGAATACAATCAGCTGTATATCTACAATAACATGGTAGTTATAGCATACTCACACTGCTTAAATTACATGCCTACTGCCTAATCCAAGAGGAAAAATTCCAACACTAGAAAAACATGTTTTGGAGATTAGAGTAGTCTTGAATTTTAAATTCTTGAACACTTCTAAAGCGCAACTTTAGGTAATCATATAAAGCTAATCTTTTCTGCTCTTTTCACCACGCATAAATGGATTTAGTCTATGCTCAGAAAGAGAGAGACAGGGAGTATAGGGGAGACAAAAAGGAGAAAGAAAGGTAGATGCACTTTCCTCTCATCTTCACCTTAAATATTCCTTCCTTTTATCTCCAACCTTCTTGTTTTATTCATTTTCTTACAAGCAGACCCAGTTATCACTTATTAGGATCCTGGTAATGGAAGTAGCTATTCTTAATGTTATGAGTTTCTGTCACACAAAAAAAAAAAAGAGTTGTCTGTGTCTTCTTTCTTCTACCAGTAGTTTGGGGCTTCACATTCCTTTCATGGGCAAGATTCATGTATCACAAATATACAAGGTAAGCTAAACTCATCTCAGTCCGCACTTTCATGACTCCCAAGAATCCCATCTTCTGGCTAGTTTAAAGTCATAATTGCAAAACCTTCTATGGTATCACAATTTAGAGACACTATCCTCATACCTATGGGTCTTCACATAAAAATAGACAAGGAATGATGGAGGAGTTTCACATTTTATAATAGTTATGTACTTCTAAGCAGGTAAAACATATATGAAAGCTGGTGCAAGCATTTCTCTCCCTTTCCATTCACTCGTCAACCATATTAAGCAGTAAGCACCCACCAATAAGATATAAATGAGTAGGAATGGTCTATTAATTTGAGCACATTGTTTAAACGCCACCAACTGTTCCTCTACCCTATTAACCCTGCGGTTCCTTTGATTGGAACTTGGAAGGTATATTCGCCCATTGAGACTTCCTTCCAAAAATCAGTAAGGCTCTTCAAAACAAGATGAAAGACTGGAGTTACCGCCGAGTAGAAATTATTGGGTAAACTTAGTGCAATACAATCAGCGTATGACAGGTGGCATTAAATCAGGTAAAAGACTTAAGGTTTTGGTTTAAGAAAGAAATTTAATCTATGATGTGATGTGATTATGTGTCACATTCCAATTGGCTTTAGCAGAGGTACGCACAAGTTAATCGCCCCTCCACAGCACAGCTTGTGAGCTATGTACAGGGCAAATTGAAACCATCAAGCAACGGCAAGCATACTGTTTTGGAAGAGAATCAATTTATAATAGACAATAGACATATTCAACCTAATTCCTAAACTCGTTGGTTGCATTGTTTTCTATATCTATGAAGTTTTCGTCGGCAATAAAAAAACAAGAAGAATTGGCAGTGGCAGGAATACGTACGATAGTAAATACCTGGAAGAAAGTGGAGGAGAAGGCGACGAGGAAAGTGGCAGCCGCCCAGAGAAAAGCTCCGAGTGCAATGACGTGGGCTCGGTTGTGGCGCAGGGCCAGGTAGGCAGCTAAGGGATAGCAAGAGGACTGGACGATGGATCGGAAGAGAGTGAGGGAACCAAGGCCGGTGGGGTCGGTGTGAAGGGCTGCACCCACTTCCTTGTACACACCCGGTAGCAGTGATTCGTCGGCTTTCTCCATGATCCCAGCCAGGTTCACCAGCACCAGAGTCACCGTCTCTGCCTTCATCTGCGCACACACACACAAAGCAGGGACAGACTGTATGAGACATGGACGGACACGGTTTCTTTTTTATAGCACTTAGCAGCGAACGACGGTCTAACTTGTGTGTCTGTGTTTTGATTTCTAATTATCCTATGTTATTATGTTAGAGATCAAATCAGATCTGATCTAAAATCCCTCACCTCCTCCTCAATCAATGTCACTGTCGCTGCTGTTCATTAAAAATATAAAAAAGTCAATATGACCAGCTTCATTGCCAAATGCCTCCATTTAAGAGGCTGGGCGTTGCCAGCAAAGCATGCATCTGACCACGTGTAAGATGCACACAACGTTGCTTCACTATAATTATATAATATTCCTCTCTTTTTTTTTCCAATAAATATTCCCGGTCTCGTCCCCCGCTTTTTTCTGGTCAACGCCCCTTCCTGTTTACCTGATTCGACCCATGGTTGTATAGGATTACATGTTCTTACGTGTCGTAAAATATTAGTTTTATTTATTTATATTTTTACGTTTTAACATTAAATAATTATAAAATATATTTTTTAAAAATAAACATATTTTTTAATTATTTAATATTAAAATATTAAAATATAATAAATGAGACACAATTTTACATGATGCTGCTCTAATAATACTAAGTATATGTCTAGTTTAATTTTAAAAAAATTTAAAATTATAAATTACGCAAAAATTTACTTTTATAATTTTTATCTAAATTTTAAAATTATAAAAATTAAACCAAACACATTTTAATAATTTCTGACTGCATAGAGGGCCTTGTCGGTGTCACCCTATACGGCCCAAACAACGGTCAGAGATTGTCTTCGTGATTATCTGCTATAAAATAATAATAATAATAATAATAAAAGCTAGTATTTTATCCAAGGCCCCTTTCCCTGCCGTGATTTCGTCAAAATTTGGGCTACCCGACCCGTTAGTTTTCCTCTTATATATACTACAAACCCTCACCGATTTTTTTTAAATTTATCACAAATAATATAATTATTGTATTTATAATTATGCATCATTGTAAAACATTACTCAACTTTCTACTTAGAGAAATAGAGTTGAGCTTACATACATATAACACAATTTTTAGACAAATTAAGAAGGTGTTTGATTTATTTTATATTTTTATTCAATTAATATATTTTCAATTATAATTATAAAAATATCACTTTATTTTCATTATATTTTGTGTTTTTAAGTTTTGTAAATAAAATGGTGAAAATAATTTTTTTTTATTTTTATCATTTTCTTTACAAAATTTTAAAAAACAAGAAATAAAAATTTTATAATTATAATTAAAAATACATTAACTAAAAATAAAAATAAAAATATAAACTAAATACTCCTTAAGTTTTTCATAAGTTTAGCTGGTTAAAAAAACCAACTCGAATAACTTATGGGTTAAACAAATAGTATGAGGTCATTCCATGGGCCAGTCACTGGAACAGTCCAGCCCAATGCTGGGCTGTTGTTATGGTTGATTCTTAGTGCCAAGCGGTATCGGCAGGCAGTAGGCGTGACGTGATGCCTTTTTTTCCTTGGTTTCTTAGCTAAGGGTTCCCCATTGTATTTACTCTTTGTGAGCCTTCGGGCTAAGGAATGGAACACCAAAAAGAAAAGACATACCAATTACTCATGCCATTGCGAGTGGTTGCAGCACTGCAGACGGCATCATTCACTCGTGCCTTAGCGATACATAATGGAGGCATTAGTTAGTGATTTAGCTTTGGAAATGCATGCCAATGCCATCTTCTACACGAGTCCTCGTCGTCGCTGTCACACTCTCCCACGGCCACTCACGCTAAGCTATTCAGGCAATCACCCTCTCAAAACTCGTTTCAAGATATAGAGCAGGCCAATCTCAATCTGACCCCGCTTCTTTAAAGCCGGTCTCTGGCGGCCCACGTTGGCCCATATTCCCAAATCCAATTCGTTTTCCTGTTCAATACCAGAAACTCGTACAAGTGTTTTTTGAGTCGCCTTTGTGATTGTGTAGAAATATGTATATGGAACATTCTATATATCATCGCCCACTTGCTTCATTAGTTAAATTGTGTAGAAATTGCTCAAATTATTATTATTTTTTCTTTTGAAATAATCTCGCATTCTACTCAGAGCTATCATATTACATGTAAATGTATGTTAAAAAAAAATTGTCTATGTTTTTGCGTATCAATGTAAGGTGTTTATGTTTTTGCGAATCAATTTCTCTTTTTTAACTTTTCTGTTTATTTAAATAAGAGAAATTTTTTAATCTTTAAAAATTTTTCCTCTTTATGCGGTTATGCCATAATTAAGTTACTCGATGAATCGCTTTCAGAATACACAAAAGTATCTCTTATTGATGATGGCAGCAGCTTCAGGGTGTTGGCAACTAAACTCACTAGTTTTGTGATCACAAGCATGGTTCGTCTGCATTCTCCAGCCAAGAGACCATTATTCTCTATGTATCACCAAATGAAGACGACTTTTCCATTGAAAAAGTTGATTTGATTGAAGCAACATGCAAGCATTTTCGGAAAAGTTAAAGTATGTAAATTATTTTCTTTTGTTTAAATATCAACGTTCTAACTAAGCTAAATTATTAAGAGAGAGAGAGAGAGAGGGGGGTGTGTGGTCCGTGGGTTCCAAAGTCTCAGATAGCGGCAGCAGTCGCAATTTTGAAGGCACCACCCACCACCACCACCACCACCAGAAACCTGCTTGCGTCAGCTTCCGATCTACTCTCATCATCGCTTACGTAAATGTTACCGTACTAAGTTTCCAACATAAAGCTATTGGAGTTGGAGTTGGACATTGGGTGGAGACGATGAAAATTGAGAAAGGCATTAGAATCGTCGCCAATGTTCATTCGATTTAGAAAAAAAACTATTTTTGAAAGCATTAATTATATAATTTAGAATATTGTGTTAAAATGTTGTGAGTAAATATATTATATTTATTTTTGTTTCAAAAAGATATTTTTTAGTGTAAATAATTGAGATAGTTGGTATTTATATTTTTTTAATAATAAATGATACATGTTAAAATAACTATGATGTTGTGCAAAACTAACAGAGGTGTTTACATTGTTGACCATCGAAACCTATTGTGCCCAATGCAAAAAGCAGCCGGGGCTGCTACAAGCAAAATTGATATTGTTCACTGACATCGATTTTATACACATTGAACAAATATGCATTGATTGAAATAACTTTTAATTTGTTTTTGATCATGCCACATAGTCAATTATATAAATATGTTAAGTTTATTAGTCGTCGATTATCTAATATTGACGCTAAAATAAGGCTATTTATATATTTAGGCTAGTTGAAAGTAAAATTTGCGACAAATTAAAAAATGATTATATCTAATTTATTTTAAAACAAAATGAAGTTTTGTAAGACTACTAAAATTCAGTTACAATAATGACGCCAGTTATCACAGATGAACATACACAACAATTCAAAATTGGCACTTGTGCAATGATGTATAAGTTGCCATGAGTATGATTAATTAAATGCAAACAAAAAGTAAAGAGTATTATTTTCGTAATATTGATTAGCTGGCGGGAAGACCATAACTTGTGCCTTTTTATCCTTTTAATTCAATTTTTTAATAATGGAAAAGTTTTAAATATGGAACGTTTATTTCATTTTAGAAAATCATTTTTAATATGATCTGATAAAGATTCAACTTTTTAGTATCACATGAGTTTTTCCCTCCCTCTAAAAATTATTTTAAAAAAATCTTTTTTTTTTCAAGTAAAGAATAAAAAACCTAATAAGCCAATAATTAAGTAGTAACATTGATAGCGAAAATTGAATGATAGATTTACATTTTAATTCTAACTCTTTTTTTTTTTTGTAATCATGCTACTTGCATAATTGTTAGACCTATGATATGAATTATATGAATAAAACATGGAGAACCAAAATGATTCATTAGTTCATTGTGAAAAGAATAGGATCAAGAATCTAAAGATTTGGGATTGAGATTTTTTAGATTAGGCCATTATGTTTAGTTGTGTTCGTATCATCATAACTAGCTACGACTATCATATGATTAATATGGATTTTGATTAAAAAAGTTTAAATGGAATTACTTAATTTTAAATATAATCTTTTGTCTAATTATAAAAAGTTATATTTATGACATTACTCTTTTCTTTGTCACTTTTTTGGTTGATGTTTTCTTTATATGTTGTCTACAACTAATCTAGGAAAAGTATAAATATACATTCTTTAGACCAAAAAAGAAAAAGAAAAAAAAACAGTCACAAGTGTCAGGAAAAATATAAAAAGTTAAGGTGGACAAGTAATTATTGTTCTTAATTATTATTTTTTAATGTAATTGTCGTATATACAATTCCTTTTTGGGAGATATATTTTTTGACAAATTTTTTTAACAAATATATATATATAGCATAAAGTCACTATAAATTATAAAATATATTTTATAGTGAATTAATATACTAGAGAGGAATAATTACTTTATGAGAAACAAGACCCAATTCCCAAACTACTTTCATCTGTTTTACTGACCCAAAAGGACAATAATCAAGCCCCAACCATGCGAGGATGACAGAAACTAGAAAAGAGAGACAAAGAAGGAATTTGAAATCAACGGAATGACAAATTTCAAAAACTCAGAATAAAAGGACAAAAAGAAAAGGAAAAGTGACTTGATGCCCGTACATGCTTATCCTTCGTAGGAGAGAGGGGGCACACCACGGAGAGGTGCAACAGGGGCAGGATAAAGAGATGGAAATGCAATTAATAGCAGTTCAGCGTGTTTGATGGCAGTGTCACTCACTCTTCCACAACTTGACACTGAAACTGAGAAACCAGAGAAGGAATTGGGGGAGAAAGTTGGAGAAAGAGAGAGGGGAGGGGGATCATCATTGCTGGAGACCATCTTATTCTCTGGCATGGGCCACCATGATTCCAAACGGGAAAGACTCACATGTCACCACTTCCTCTCAGCGTGTCCTCTTCTTTCATATTCCCGTGGCCTAATTATCAGCTCCTTCTTATCATCATCATCATTCTTTAATATCGTTTTTCTTATTTTTCTTCCCTTGCTTTTGGCGAGCCATAATTTATACACTCCTTGATTTTGTCCCCTTTTTTCTGATTACTAATTTTCCTCAAACTCGTGTCACGAAACATTTCTTTTTGGCTACTACTATGATTACAAAACTTGATTCAATTCCTTGTTTCAATAATCTTTATCTGGACTTTTAATTGCCATGTTAGCATAAACCTAGAAAAGCCAATCAAGTTTTGTAAAGAAAAGAATCATCAAAATAGACGCAAACTAATGTCTATGGTTCTCAACAGGTTGATTGATAATTGAGATGTAGCATCCACTAATACCACAATCATATTATATATCCATTAATCAAATCAAGGTAAGTTTAATTAATAGTAACTAATTTTTCTGGTATATATAGGAGTAAAAAGAAAAGAGTGCGTGTGAATCACGGTCTGAGGTTTATTAAGCTCCAGCCAATAATTGCCGTTTGTTATGCGCGTTGAATCTTACTACTCTTTATTGATTGTCTATTTATGGCATCTATAAGTGTTGCATTATCTAATAATAACTTCGTTGGTACACAATAAGGGGCCACAAAGCACACGCAACTAATCAAAATGATGGTTAGCACAATATATAAATGCTTGTTCTAATTAGTGGCTGAGTAAGTTTCGTGTACCAAGCATACTGATTAATGGTATGCTATTTTTTTATCTATTTAATGAACAATGATTTTTATTTAATGATTTGTCAGTTTTCTTATTAATTTATTTTTTTTATAAAAAAACCTTTCCTTGGTAATGCAAAGGCTTCTAATTACATTTTAAAAAATATATATATATTTATTCCCTAAAAATAAAAAAATTTCTGGTCCTTTAGACAAAATTTTGACTCCTTCCCTGAATCTAATTATTTAGAAATGCACAGTGGAAATTTGATGAAATTAAGAAAGTTAAACAATTTTTAATTCTTTCAATGTTAAAACTTTTTAAATTGAGTCATTAAAAATTACACTTATTCTAATTAAAGTTTACTTAATGGAGAATTATGTTAAAGATAAAAATGATTAAGAGTGTATTAGTGATGAAGAATTTAAATAATTTATAAGAGTTTATGAATTCAAATTTATGGACCGTTATTGTACTTAAATTTTTTTGTCAAAGGTACTATTCAATTTTTATTTATAATCAAGCAATGAACTTTAGTTTGGAAAAAAAAAAGGATCATACTGTAATTATTTTGTTACGAGTGTTTTTTTTTTTTGGCTGAAGAGTTACGAGCACAATTGAAATAAAAGAAAAATAAAATTAAATAAGGTCCCTTGGAATAAATAAAGACAGGAACCAGCCTTTGTCATTGTCCATCTGGTTTAAGCTAAGTAATTTATTTTGAGGGAAATTTCGCGAAAAAAAAAATTATACTATGAGTCTTTGTTTTTCCTTATGATTTGAATTATGTTCCTCCAATAAGTATATCATATAATGATTAATTTATTAAAAAATTTAAAGTTGAAAATTAAAAAAAAAAGTTATAGCAATAGATATATTTAATTATTTAAACAAAAAAATACTAGTATATTTCACATGACTCTTTTATTTTTATTTATTTTTTGGTTGGGAACACACGAGTCTTTTTATTTTATTGCTCCAGATAAAATGCTCTGGCACTTGACAATTTCAAATGCAAAATACGACTTTTGAGAGAACACCAAATTCCTGAATGATTAGGAAATGGAGAGTTTTTTTATTTATTTATGAAATTCAAATAAATTACACGCTTTCATATTCATGGTTTCAATTATATAATTAGATCGAAGATAACTATTACAAATAATATTTTTAGTGAAAAAGGTGAAAAGGATAGACTGCAATAGGGTATCAATAACATGCTTGGGTCGTCATTGAAAGTCTGGAGATCTATTTTGAGAAGGATGATCACTTACAAGTGAAATTACTAGTTAAAAAGACCAAGATTTGAAGACAGCTCATGAAGAATACATAATTTTACATTATAAATAATTTTAATAACATTATTTTGTAAAATTCAAATTTTATTAGTCGACTACTAAATTTGGACTCTTTGTAATGTGAATCCTTTCTAATAGTGTAGATCTAGCTTTTTTGCGATTAAGGGAGGGCAGTTAAAGAAGGCACTAATTTTGCCGCCAATTTATCCACAAGAAAATTTGATTCGTTGTTGAAAACTGAAAAGTAAGATAAAATGAAATCAAGGAATAGATAGTAGCGCAGAAACGTACAATAGAACATGCCTTACTTCGTTCTTCCATTAATGACATTTTTTTCTGGAAAACATCGTCCGTTTGTGATGGAATCTGAAAAGTAACACTAGGCCACAAACCAAATCCCAGAAGAGAATGCCAAGACTGAGAGGGACACAAAGGCACAGCATAGTTGCGTTATTAACAAGAACAAATTTATTGACCAATAAAAACATTTGCTTTGCAAACAAAAAACAGCCAAAGTTTGTCGTCTATTGAATTTGTTGTCTTCTACTTTTAGTTTTAAGGTATCGTTTTTAGGAGATTTTAAGTTACTTATAACTAGAGTAAAGCTTGAGAGCCTTTTTTAAAAGGCTGGTTTATTGAAAAAAAAATCATAACTTTAGCATTTTTTACCCTTCATGTTTATCTAATACTTAACATTATCTTTAAGCTTTATCCATACCACAAGCGAATTTTAATTTATCTTTTTAATACTTTTTATATTATTTTTAATAATAAAATAACTATTTATTTGGAGATAGTATATACTGGAAATGTAAGATAGAGTGACTCCGTTTCCTACTGAAAGTTATATACCATCGTCCAAGACGTTAGGCTTTATAAAAAAAAAAAATCCAGAGAAATAGCCAGTTTTCAGAATAATTAATTATACGAGTGATGGGATTTAACATGAACTTTTCACCAAAGCCGCAACTTTTCAAGCCAAGTCATTCTTTTTTATATTTAAATTATGGGTGCAACTTTAAAACAAAATTAATTGTCGGTGCATGAAGGTGTTCTTTTAATTATATAGTCGCACACTAGCCGATCTTCATTGTGGTTAGGGAGGCTATGACTCTCTAAAAATTTTTGAAAAGCCTTAGAGATATGTATGAAAAAAAAATATTTGTCCCCTAAAAATAATGAAGAAACTGTATGTCTCTTTTTTCTCTTCATTTTTTTTATTTTGTAATTATAAACATCATTTTTCTTAAGGTGTATTCTTAGGATAAAAATGAAAAGGTATAACTTATAGAAGAAGAAAAAAAATTGTTTTCATTCATTGTTAATGGTATATGACAAAAAATTATAGCCAAAATTGTTGAGTGGAATGCAAATAAGTTATACTTTACTCTTAAATAAATGTCCCACATTTTTTTAACAAAGTAAGAAATGGTTTTCATTCCAAATTTTTGATTAAAAATATATTTTATAATTAGAAATTAGTTTGATTATTTACTTTGGTTCCTTTAAACTTTTTTTAAGCTCTCTCTCATGATAATTAATTAATCACATAATATATATATATATATATATAATTAACCTACATCAAATCAATACATTAATACATTTATTTCTTGTATTAAAAATAAAAATATTGTAACACAATCAGAAATAATAAATCAGAATGTTTGATAATTTAACCAAATTTAAGAAATATTATTAAATGAAATAAAATGATAAGACCAATTACTTATTAGTATACTAAATTATTTTATAAAAAATTTCGAATATATAACTTTTTCCTAAAAATAATTGTGTGATTATAAGTAGTCAAGTAGCGGAAGCGGACGAGTCCACATTGGAGGGCGGCGCGTAAGCGGAGCTAAAGACGAAGACAAAAGTGGGTAGAGGCGAAGGCGGAATTCTTAATCTTAGGTACACATTTGGACCCCGGATTTCATCAGGCAGAGTGAGTTAGGTGAACGCCCAACCTTGCGACCGTAGAACAGTTACTCCAACCCGAGAGACAAGGGTGGCCTCCTCTCATGAATGCCCTGCAACTTGCAAACACCAAAATATATATATATAAACAATTCATTTAATAATTAATATATATAAAATTTAATAAGTTATACTATTAATATATATTTTTTAAAAAATTAAAAATACATATCAATACTTATCTAAAAATTTCTCCATATATCATATCATCTCCCTCCTTCAATTGATCCATGATGCTCCACAGTCAATAATCGATGGCAGCACTCAACCTCTCACCGACTTCTTTAGTTCTTTCGTTACAAATAGTATGCTTCTTAAATAATGTTTTCTCACAGGAAGCACCTGTGACAGACAAGCTAGGCTTCGTACGAGGAACAGTTTTTCTTATTATTGTGGATTTTAGCCGCAGATAGCAACAAACTGATGTAAAGAATGGTTCCCAACGGGTTCCACCCCCATTAATAATAATCGCAAATAATATATACTCATAATAAAATTATTATCATCCTTATTATTTCTATATATTGCTATTATTATGAAAATGCTAATCATACGTACAATCATACGGGAGAACTAACATTTCTGTAATAACCATTTTAAATTCCAATATTGATATATACAGAAGAAAATATAATTTAATCATCGGGTATAAAATTAAAGGATTATATACTACAACATATAATTAAATTAATTTCATACTACTGCTAGTACTAGCTACTTATGTTTCTAATAGTATCAAATATTTAAAATAAAAAAGAAAGAAAAGGAAAAACAAAAAAGATGTTAGCTGCCATTGCTAACCACCAACACCAACATGGCAACACCACTATCATCGACATCATGATCTTAATTCATTGCAGCATCAAATTCTACTAGGTAATGATTTACTACTTCTGTACTGTTTCGTCTCACATGAATCCTAATCTGATGAAGAACAAATCCACGAATCAACGGTACCTTCTCCTCTAGTAGAGGTATTCTCAAGGGTCTTCTCGTGGTTCAAGCCGCTCGATGCAGAAGCTGAAAAGTTCTGCTTGCAGCTACCAGCTGAAGCTATCTTTCCATAGCTCCCATCTAAGGACCTTAACGGATCTCTCCTACCTCCTCCACTAGGTCCTCCTACTGTGCTTCCATCTCTGCAACCATCGTCGTTGGCACTCCTCAGCGTCATGCCCTCAGAAGTTACATGGTCATGACCTGGTGGTGGTACAGATACCCCGCTAGCGACTAGATGCGCATTCACTTGGCCATGGCTCACACCCAGATCCTCAAGCGACGGCATGGTTAAACTTGTTTGGGACTTTGCATTAAAACCTGCAGGGAGAGTGTTGCCTAATGGATGAAGAGGAGGTGGAGGGTGGAATGCGAGAATAGGGTGATTTTGCATGCTTAGCATCATGTTCTGTGGCTGGTGATAGGGTAGACCCAGGTCAGGAGGCAGTTGGTAGTTAATGGAATTATTAGACGAGGAATTGGTGGTAGTGGCAGAGGAAGAGATATTGGCAGTGGAAGCTATAGCATCAACCATGTTATTGTGCAACAACGTTGAAGGCGAAGGTGATGATGAAGATAGAAGTAATGGGTTTGGCTGAACCTTTTGTGCGGAAGGACGCAAAGGGTAAAAGGGACCCGTTGTCTCCAAGTGAGAGGCACTGGACCGCAGGGACGAGGAGCCCGTGAGAAGATCGAGCCGGCGAGAGTAGGACGAGCCTGAGAAGGGCGGTGCAGGGATTCCAGTGAACTCTTGAACCATGGATCTGAAATTGGAGGTGTCGGTGGTGAGAACGGTGGTGGGTGCTCGCCTAGAAGCTCTGGTTCGCTTCTTTGAGTTGCGCACTGCATTGGTTGGTGCTGCTGAGAGTACTCTTGCATTGTCGTCGTGGACTGAGCGTAATTGCAGTGATGGGTCTGTGGCACACTGGCCGAGGGCTTGAGGAGCCAACAAGCATTGGTTTATTCCTTCTGCTGCTGATGACGATGAAACTGATGGCAGGCTCGCAGGGTCGGTGCAATTGGCTTCAGATCTTCGGCCTTGAGAGGGACCAGTGTCCAAATTTAGAAAAGAATTGGGATTTGAGTTTGCTTGGGGTTGAGAGAGAGCGTGAAGGTAGCTTGATGAAAGATCAAACAAAGAGGGATGGTGGCTTTGGTGATGAGAAGAACCAAGGGAAGATTGCAGGTGGGAGATGGAACCAAATTGGGTGGGATGATTGAGGAAGGTTGCAGGGAGTACTCTCTGGTCAGCACGTGAATCATATTCTTCGTCACCACTAGAAGAGATACTTCCACTATTACCAGAATCCATAGCTTGCAAATTAGGCAAAAGGGGAAACAAAAGGGAAAAGAAAAAAGTGGTAAAAGGGATTAAAAATATAAAATCTTGTGGCAGTAAGAGGACCTGGGAATAGCCCGTAGTGGTGGAAATGGGCGGTGGCAGCTGCAAATTTTCAGAGGGGGAAGATCGAATTAAGTGGGTGGTGATAGAGAATCCATGGATTCTAATTCTGAAACCAGCCTTCTGGAAAAGCCCGTATCTTTCGATGAATCCCTGATCTGCAATGGAAGCAAATCTTTTAATAGCTAGCTAGCTAGCTTGTCTTCAGTCGGAGAAAAAGGTTCCTATAAAAAGAAGAGATAAAAAATACACAGGCATGTAGATCTCAATTATGATATATAACTGGCTAGAAAGGGAGGTGAGAGTGGGAAAGGAAGGGAAGCCAGAGGAGAAGCAGATATCTAATCTTTGGCTTTTTTATCTTTGTTTTTTAGGGGGAGTCTCTGAATTAGGGTTTTTGAGAAGGAACAAAAGAAAGGAAACGAAAGGAGAGGAAAGGTTATTTAAGCTTTGTGCTCAGAAAAAGAGGACTCAAGAACTTTAGAAGGCCAAGATCCCCTAGAGAGTGCAGGGTGGGGTCGCCATTGGAGTAGAGAGAAAAGAGCTGCCGGTGGCAATGGGTCAATGGGTCAAACTCAAAGTGAATGTGAGAGGGACCGTGAGAGGGAGAGAGAGAGAGAGAGAGGGGCAGCCTCTCGGGGGTTGTGAATGTAAAGGGGCGAAAAGGATGTGTTGGAATTGGGATGGAACTATGCAGAGTTTTACAGAGACAAGGCAAAAAGCCATTAAAGATAAATAGATACTTTGCCAATAAAAATAAATAATTAAATAAATAGCCGAATTAAAATTAAACACAGAGAATAAGAAAAACATGAAAAAAAGAGCAGAACGGAAAGGACTCAACTAGGCAGGCCGCGTAGACAGCATATTATATATACGGGTAATATGTATGGAAACTCCTAAGGACGTTTGTTTGTTTCAAGTGAAATCAAATTTTTAGGCCTTCTCTTTATACCTACAAAAAATAAAAAGAGATATAAGATCGTATATCTATAAAAAAATAAAAAAAGTATAAAATTAAAGTGTAAAAATAAACTAATTGCTTACTTAAATAGCATATTATAATTTTATATTTTTTATAAAAAAATGATAATTAAAATAAATTAATTCAAGACAGTTAATATGTCCGATGACAATGCAAAATCTTATCTAATTCTTTCCCAAGTACAGTCAACCAGCGTTAGTTATTTATTCAAATTCTTCTATCACGTTTCATGCATAAGGGCTCAGTAAGTTACATACTTTTCTCTCGTTGATCGTTTGGTGTGCGGAAGTATATATAGATTTTTTTTATGATTGAAGTATATATAGATTATAGTATTAATGGACGGATAATTTTATAAAATTTCTATTATCTGCATTATATAGGAGTGGATAACAAGAAATTTTTATGTGTTTTAAAAGTATTACATTCAGTCTATTAAAATTATAACATCTAAATAATATAATTATTTAGATAATTGAATTGAATATAAAAAATTAAATAATAAAATTTAAAATAAATCTTTAATTCTTGATTGTATTACTCTAAATACATTAAAAAAATTTCAAGACCGGTAGAATTAATTATAGAAAAACTTAATTTAACTGTACCTGAATCTCTAACTGTGTCAGAGAACTCAAAATTATTAATAATTCATCCATACTTTGCTATAAAACCCCCTAAACTAAATGCCCTAATAGTTATAAGTTAAAACAAAGTAAAAATTAGGGCTTTTTTTCTCCTTGTTTATTATTTATTTTAGATTTTTTAATTTACAAGGCCTCTTATATAATTATAAATTTGATATTGATTAATAAATTAAAATAATTATTTTATTTTTATTAATAGAATAGGAAATATCTTCAAATTAAAATTAAAATTAAATTTTAATTTATTGTAAAACTTTATTACATGTTATCACGTTATTAAAAAAGATTAATGTCTCATATAATTATTATTTTTATAATTATTGCCATAATTAAACTATTTTAATGAATCAACAATACATCAATAAATTTCAGTAAAAATTTCAATACTAAAAGTATATTAAACTTAAGCTCTTATAGGCCCAAACTAAAATTAAAATCTTAATGTTACATATATAACATTCATTCAAAAATTGTGCTTAAAATTTGAGGTTATTAATTATATTTAAATTTCAAAAAACCGAATGAAAACCATTTGAACTCATTTATTCCTTTATAATTTTTTTTTATAGTTTTTGCATAAAATATATTCAAAATGTGAATAGTGCTACTTAAAGGAAATCAATAACTTTGCATAATTTTAATATTATTTGAAAAAAATCAACAACTGGTTGTTGGGAATGACAATTCCGCATCCCTCAAAATCCAGTCTTGGAAATAAAGATTCAAATCCGCATCTGTGAAAATATAAAAAACACATACTCTATCTATCCTATTCTGTGTTTATATTTTAAATAAATTTATATAATAATTAATCATAATAAAAATTAATTATTATTTCATATGAATTTAAAAATATGTTTAGAGAGATATATTTTTACTGTCTTTTATTTATAATTTAAATAAATAAATATAATAATATTTAACTTAAAAATATATTTTAAATATCAATTTAATATAAAATAAGGAGTACGTGACAGAATGAATCATCCTTAATCCGCACGTATCCCATCTCAAGAGACAGGTGAAAAACTCCTCCCACACAAATTGAGGCAAATTGAATACTCACAGAAGTGTGTATTTTGCCATCCTAATGGTTGCATCATTTTAGGTGCGAACAAATGGATTACTGTTTATTTAAAAGTGCATGAAGTAGTTGAGTAATGAACCCATGTTAAATATTTTGGTAGTTGCTACAGTACGAATTTTTACTTTATGAGAAATCGTACACTTTTTAAAATACTTGAATGCTTTTCTAATTTTTTTTAAATTAAACTTTTTTAATTAAAGTTGTATGATCGCTGGCACGACAAAATAATAGGACTGTCAAAAACTAATCTGACTTGTTGGCTTAAACCAAAATATGTACGTGAAGTAAATTGGGCTAGCTCAGTTGATTATTTCTTTTTATTGGTCCAACCCAATGACAAAGATGAAACTTTTAAATTTATGCTTAAGGATCATGACCCAAAAAAAAAAGAAAACCGTCAGGATAGAATAGCCAGTTCGATAGGTCCGGTCCATGGGTCATTTTTCAAATGTGCGATTGTAGAAATGCAGAATGCCTCAAAATTTGATATAGGCAACATTCGTATAATCGTTGATTCTTCACTTATCAATTATATACTCTTTTGTTTTTGTTTATTTTTGTATTTACAATAAGATTATCTTTGAATCAAATTTTGTGTCAAATGAAATTAAATTTTTCAAAAATGATGATGCACTCGCTACAGCAATCGAATATATGTAAAAGAATTAGTTTTTTAAAGTAATAGTTTAAAAATTAAATTTAAATTTCAAGATAAATAATGCACCTCTTTAGTTACTAAAAGTTAATTCTTTGAATTTTTTACAATGAAAACAATAGAAGGGACACACCTTATATATCTTATTATAAGAAAAAGATAACAGAATCAAAGTTTAACTTTTTAGATCTCTTTGGTGGACCATCAAACATTGAATTAGATTTGAAAATTATTCAATTATATGTCCCTCTATGATCAAATATATTTCATTAAAGTCAAATTTTATTGATAGTCTAATGATTTATATTAAAGAGTTGTGATTTTTACAGATATCAGGATAGATGAATTTTTTTTACACATTTTTTTCTTTCATTTTTTATCCACCTCAGCTTTTTTACTTTATTGAATGATCATAATAATATGATTTTCTACACAGTTTATATATAATTTGATGACCCTAAATTAGGGGTAAGCCACACCCACGTACATCTTTATTATTATTATTATATTAGTAGGGTAATACAATGACAGGGTATAGCTTATCATCCGGTCGCATAAAATTGAACCTCAAACTTATCTAACAAAGTAGTCAATATAAAACCATTGACATGTGATGTCAATGATACACGCTGTTTTGAAAATTTGCAGCTCAACATTCTCTAACTGTTAAAGATCCTCTACATTTAGGCAACCAAGTGGGTCTCTTGCAATTTCAAATTGAGATGGGAGAGGGAGACATTGTTTGTTTTTTTCTCACTCCCTAAATGGAGGAAATCCTTTTCCAAAGTACAACTGATTAGGAGGCTGATTAGAGGTCTCCTTCTCAAGATAATGTTTGGATGAAAAAATTTGGAAGTAAAGAAAAAAAAAGATAAATTTTTAATTTTGAAAAAAAAATTTATTTATTTAAAATTTTTTTAAATTTAAAGAATAAAATAAAAGATTATTAAAGAAGCTTTCTATTCTCCTTTTTTTTTTAATTTTTATAAATATATTATAATTCTCTCAATTTAAAAATAATAAATTAACCCTTCTTTTCTTTTCCCTCAAAATTCTTCTATCTAAACATATCCTTCTTCTCTAGTTTGATGTCCTAATATTTAGCCCTAGCAATACGTTTCTCTGCAGAAGAAACAAAAAATTAATACCCTGGTCGAGATTCGACAGCTTTACAGAGTGAGGTTTGTGGGGTGTGTAGGAGAGGACGATACTTCTAAGGACCAGTAAGATTAGTGCTGATAGTCACTTTAACACATGGTCTTCTTTCAAAGGAAGCGCATTATTTCTCACTGAAACCCAATACTAATAGTCTTTGTGGGCTTGGGTAGCCTCCATGCTTACTGGGCCTAGGTCAACAGGCTTGGGCGATTTTAAGGCCCCCAGCTCAGGCCCTGAGCAGTTGTCCTATCGTTAACCAATTGTCTCTCTTTGCCTTCTCTTTGGACTGTGCCTTCAGAATCTCATGTGTTACAGGACTGATGACATCTCATTTGCTGTAAATCATCAGATATCTCATTGCACAAGCCATACTTCAAGTTCATCGCATCTCTACACTTGACCAAGTTATTGATTTGTTCATTTTGTGACAAACCAATTTTGCAAGCTTTGTTCCTAACCAATCACAAATTGAGGGAAATGTAGAGATAACAGATGAAAGCTATTTGTTATTCATTAACTTTGCACTTTTATTTGAATTTCTATTCTTTATTTCTTTTAAGAACTGTTTCAAATCCATAGATCATGTATCTTTGGAATGAATATAAACACATGCTATTGTTATTGCTTGATTCCTCTAATTGATTTTCTATAGTTAGTGCAGTTGGCTTTCTTGATGTTTCTCCATGAGATTTGCGTTGACCCAAACCACATGAGACTGAGATTTGCACTCAATACACACCCTCAATCGGGGCACCACTTGCCCAAATTATTGCCAAGGTCCAACGATGAAAGGCGTCATATGTAATTCTCTGCATGTGATACTAGAGTCATTACAATACATAACCAGTTAATGACGGAGAAAGAAAAAAGATAGCGGTACCATTCAATCATGATTATCAGCTAGTTCTTCCAATACAGGTCATGATCGTTTCTTTGTCATTACCATTCTCGTACCTCTTTGTCATCACCGTTTTTTTTTTGGTAATTTAAGCTTAGGACGTGTTGCAACTTATAAGTTCCGCTAGAATTTATAATAATACGTACATATATTATTATTTTTTTTAAATTGAAAAAATTAAGTTTATAAAACAAATTAAATGAATTATATTTTCGGAATATTTTTTATTGATGCAAAAAAATTAAATTTAAAATTTCTTAAATTATCACAAGCCCACTTGGTAGCAAATTTAGCCTTTAACATACAAATGGAATTACCTCGAGAGCGATGACATACAGGTGATATGGAATGTCTTGATCTATTTAGGTTTATCTCAATGAAAGTGAGCCAAAGCTTAAACTGGAAACTGGGGCAGCTTTCCAATGCCCTTGGATCACGTGACACCTGCTTTTCTAGTTTTCTTCCCGTAAAATTATCGTGCGTCGCTGCAACTCTACCCTAAACACTACACGTAGTAAAGTTAATAATAGAGGAGACTTGAGTCCCAAGCCTTATATTGCTTCTTTCTACGATATGAATATCCTCCGAGGTCCGAGCCTTGGATCTCAAGCCTATGAGGCTATGCCCCCAGCGTGAGTCCCCAATGTCATCTCTGAAGCTCTCTTCGACTCTTCCTTTATGGAATTCCAACGTACGTTGCAAACAAGCTCATTGGTCATTAGCCAAAATTTCAGGCTTTAACATCTTGATCTCGAAACGATTTCTCCCTCTATTTCACATTCTTTGGATGTCTTTCTTTTATTATTTAAATTATTTGATAATGGCGAAATAAATATATTTTTCACCTGCATTTATAATTAATTATCTCCTTCTTAAAAATAGGCATGAAAGATGGCAATCATGATTTAATTTATTAATCTGTTGGTGAGTCACTATTGTTTTGAGAGCACATAATTAAGCGTTTCCATATCACCGAAGTGATACTATATTCAATTTCCTTAGAAACAAACCAATCACGTCATATACATTGCATTCCACTTAATTATATCAAAAGAAAATAATATATTAGATTTCACAAATTGTATTTATGTATGTCTTCAATCATTAACTTTGACAATTAATCAATGTCATCATGTACATGTACAATGTTAAGACTTAAATTTATTTTGAAAAAAAAAATACATACACTTTTTTTAACTTTATCCCATTTTAAAGAATCATTACGAAATTTCATTGGTTTATATTATTTTTAAAATTTTATCTTTTTAATTTAAGTTATTTTAAATTATTTCATATTTTCAATTTTTGAAAAAAATTAATTTTAAATTTTTTAAAAGAAATTGAAGTGGATAAATGAGACACATCACATGCATTAATTAACATGAACAAATCACAAGAGAAATAATTTTTATTTAGTTGATGGACAGACATTTATTTGTAAGCTTTGAAAAGTTTAAGAATCTTACTTAAATCACTATTCAAAATTAGATAAAGGTCAAAGGTGTTTATACATTTTTTCCTTTTGAAATTTTAAGTTGTTAGCACATACACAAAATATTTTTTATATAACACAAACTGAGAAAAGGGATTAAATGCACATAATTTCACTTGACGAGTTTATATAGTGAGTTTTTTTTTTTCTTTCACACCGCACAAATTTGATCCAAAAACTTCATTAGTCTTATTCCAATACGATTTGAGTTCGACTTTAAGTTAGGTAATACTGAATGATCACAAAGATTATTTTGATGTATAATGGTATTATTATGTTATAGCGAACAGCGAATTGATGCGTGCAATATGCCAATTCGTGATTCCCATTTCTTTTATAAATATTAACTAGCCACTCCGCATAAGAAACTTGAATGTCACATAAGGTTAACATGTCTATTTTTCTATTTCGTATACTTGTAGAAAGATGGATATAAAATATGTTCGATCAATGTGAAAGTTTATGAATGTAATGCGTATGATATAATCTAATCTTGTTTTAATTTAACAGTAAATTTTTATTGAGACTCTTGATGATATGTATGTCACTGCCTCTTGTCAAGTGGTCATTACTTAGTGTAGTCAATATTGGCACGTGCATTTTTTTTTTTTAAATTATAAGATAACGCAAAGGAGAAAACAGAAAACTTATATTTATATGGTTGAGACCCAGTGCCAATCATTGTGCACGGACAAGCTTGAGCCTTTCTAATTTGTGGTTACTTCCTGCTAACTCCCTCGTTTGGATGGACTCAGGAGCTGGATTTGGACACCTTCTGGAAATTAATTAAGAGAAAGAGACAGGAATGGGGATAGGAACTCAGCAAATGCATTGAGTGAGTTGATCGATTCAATGGCTCTGAAACTGTAATTGTATGCGACCAGGCAAATGGCTACAAAACCCTTCACCTTTATAATATTCTAATCTCTCGTGTCTTTTTCTTCCCCACCCTCCCTACCCCTTTCGTTATTTTAATGCCCAGAAACAGACCCACCGCAATTATTATGATGGTCACCGATGACAACGCAGTTCTTGTGTTGTTCTGTTGCCTAGTCTGTGTAATGTTTGGTTTGAACTTGACAGAGGCCTAAAATATTTTTCAATATCTCAGCTTGTTTTTTTTGTTCATGCCGCGTATGGCACCACGGGGCTACAAACTGCCTCCTTTGTCTAAAATCCTAACCGCTTTGAAGACAAACAACAAAATCTTGGAGATGGCAATATATCTGTTCGTCGTCGTAGAAATTTGACTACTTTTGAAGTGCTCAGAGTGTATGTACATGTGATCCTCATGGGTACGACGTGCATCTTTGCCACTTTTTCTCACTGAATGAGAGGAAATCAGTTTCAGTTTCATCATGCTTCTTTGTTTCTGTCAGCAGCAGAAGAACTAATTGAGAATTGAGATTCTGAGAAGCATAAGGTTCAAAGCATTCAACAATCGGCTTGACTCTCGTTTTCCTTGTGCAAATTGAATGGTTTCAATACATAATTATATTCAGGCCGCGTTATGCATAAGATGTTCTAGTTTGGTACACCTTATTAATTTAGCCTGTTGTTTTAATGAATCAAAATTTTATAGTTTAATGATAAAAAAGTTAAAAATCTAGCCACTTCAATCCAAATGACAAAAATTTAGCGAGATTTAGGTATTGCCCAGCTGTTTAAATTTCATACCCCAAAATCCAAATGAATTATTCCTAATTAATTAGCCACCAAAATAGTAACACGTAATGAATAAAAACAAAAAAAAAAAACAAAATGCCAATCACTTTCCTCTTCTTTCCTTACTTTTATTTTATACATAATTTTAGTTTGAGACTATTAGTATTCAGCATTTGAACAGCGTTATATAGATTTTGAACTAAACTACGCAATTTGAAATTTAAGTGAACCAAAAAATGATGCATACATGGTTAAGTTAGACATGAAGTGTAGGGAAAATCTCAAAATATATGGTGTGCCGTCTGGGGCAGGGGATAGTGCAGAGTATTTAGAAGCCGGCACCGACGAACAGTAAACGAGACAGGATGTGGGCAGACTCGTGGACAATTGCTTCTGATAAGGTCTCAACTCTGTTTACATTGGAGGGTCCCAAACACGTCATATCTAATGAAAACGAATGAAATCCTCCATGTCTCACTCTCGCATAAAAACAAGAGCGAAGAATCCTCACCAACCTCCAAAATGGAACAGACAGGAAGGGGGCAAAACAAAAGGGCACTAAAATCAAATGGTTTTACTATTGAATGTGTGGATGCAGCTTCACAGCCACTTCCTATTTTAGTGGGGTCTTCAGGCCAAAACAAAAATGATTTGGAAAAACAATATTATGCAATAGATTTGGCAAGCGTCTAAAAGTTGAATTTGGAAAAGGCCTCAGTGGTTGTTGCTTGGCAACAAATCAAAACACCCATCATAACCAGTAATCAATTTCCAAACCTTGAGCTTTTTTCAATAGGGAGAAGTTGTTACCAGCTATTATAACAAAGTTTGTCATCAATTCTTACCCTCCGGGGAAAAGATACAATCATATTTGATGGTTTGGCCAACGTGTCCATTGTCTCTGAATTCAATATTTGTTCCCACAACAAACTCGTTCTCAATTTTCAAATGGATGGTTCTGCTAGTTTTTCACAACAAATGAAAAAGGACCACTTTAGTATGCTAACAAATTAAGTTTTTTCCGTGATTAGGAGAATCATATATTTGCTTTTCAATGCTTTATTTCTGGTCAAAAAGTGTTGGCTCCCAACTTGCAAGTAAACCTATTGTTTCTTTTATATATCAGTAATACATATACACACATGAATATGTATTAAAAACACTAAACGAGTGAAATAAAACTATAAAAGAAAGCTTCATCAAATGCTCTGAATTAATGTAATTATTTACACCTAGGTTCCTTCAGGCTTCAACTGCAAGTTTCATATTATGCATCTATGACTCTTTCAAAGTCAGTGTGCGTATAAATGTACTTCTTACCAAACATATCATACAGAAGCTTTCATTAGTTTAATTTATTTTAATCGATATAACAAAGACTTAAAGAGAGATGATCCAATACACAAGATTTCTTCTACATTAGAGCAACTGAAAGTGAAAATTGTAGGGCCCCCGACTCGCCCTCTCTCCAAATTCCAAAGTAAAGAAACTGTGGTAGTTAATTTTTTGAAGGGCCAACGTTATTCTTTATTTATATTTAAAATTATCAACTTTATTCTAGCACAATTAAAAGGAAACCACATATTGTAATTCATTTATTCAAAATAATCTCATATTATAAAATATAACTAATGCATTCGATGCTTTAAGATTCGAAACTTGAGATCCAGGCGGAAGAGAATAGCATGTCAAGAAAGTTTATCCAAATTTCAAGCATGGTGAGGCGCCTAAAGCTCCTGGTTTGGTTTGGATATGGTTTCTTACCAATGAGGGATGAACTTACATCATAGCATTCTTTTAGGAAATATTGTCTCTTGTGTAGAGTGATGTCATATTAATCACAACAAATTCAATTACTTCTGAAAACGCAAAAGTTTGATTTATTTATTTATTTATTTTCAGAAGAAGGTGCTAAGAAGCTAGTTGCAACTTGACAAGGCGATTTTCTTGTGTTCATTTTTTTGTACCCTCAAATAGAAAAGTCCCTGTTGTCCTAATGATAGCGGTATGAGGCTCATTATTATAATCCAATAAACCTTTCCTTCTTAATTTAAATTAAATTAATTAAGGCCTGGACCTTTGAGATGGATTGGGGGTACATTTTAACCGATTGATTCTAACAAATAATTTACGAGCAAAAAAGATATTCTACAAAATAATAATTTCTTTATTAGTGCATCACATACACATACTTACATGGTGATTAAAAGTTATCTGCTTTGCGGTAAAATAGACAAGTAATGGATCGCCATACAAATCATAGTATTTAAATTCGGCTGAGCTGTAAATTTTCAACCTATGTTCCTTATGGCATGTCTTATGTTTTATCCAACATTGTCATTTCCACTTCTTCCTTGTGCTGAGTCTTATGTTACTATTCTTTAGGATCCTCGACTCTACCCAATTCCCATTGTATATCTTTTTTTTATTCTTGGCCATGATTCCCATTGTATCTCCAAAGCCCCTAAAAGAGCTAAAGTCGGTTTCTTGGAAGCCACTCTTGAAGCCTATGAGCTTTATATAAATACAGCATCCTCTAGTGTACAGGGCAAGCGTCTTGCATAAACTCCGTCGTATTCAAGCCATCACTTAATGATTTCCCTTTCATAACCTCTCAGATTATCTCTCAGCTTCTGTGCTTTCTTCTTTGGTTGAATTTTTCCAAATACACCCTGTTCGTGTTATAGTGAGTGAGTTCTGCATATATAGTTGTTACTTGTTTCTGTCATACTTCACATATCTCCTCTGCTGACACTCTTCTTCAAGGAGGGTTAATTTCAAAAAGTCATGGCGGAGAAGGCCAAGAACAAGGTGGAGGTTGAATTGGGTTGCGGTTTCGTGGGGAGAATTTTTCAACTCAAAAGCTATAGGCTGAGAAAATCATCTGTTCATTCACTGCCCATGAAGGCTAGCAACAATGTACAGAGCGATCAGGTCAAAAACGAATCCAAGAGGCCTCCAAATCACGAATCAAAGGTTCCACAAAATAGCTCCACTGAGGCTGGCCTCAGTGAGACCCAGAAACTGAAACCGGACCAGAAACTGGCCAGACAGAGTACCTCTGGTCATCCAGCATCTTCTGCTTCCAGAAACAACCAAAATGGGAGACCTTCAGATGCTGCAAGAAGTTCAACATCGTCCTCTGGCAATTCAAGCCATGAAAAGGTTCAACAGAACCAGGACACCAATGATGAGAGCAAGCTACAGAGAGAGCCCAACGGCAATTCTCTGGAGCTCGCCAGGATAAGTAATAGTCACCAGCGAGACAACGAGAGCAAATCCCCAGCAAGAGACTTGGGTTTAGGTGCCTTGAAACTTACTGGGAATTTGCTTGTCAATAACAGCCCAAGAACTAGCACCAAGAGCCTGGAATGCGTTCCAAAGAGTAAAGACTTGAACTCTATGTCCAGTTCTTACAATAATGCCAGCAAAGGCGTAATGGGGAATATCCTGAGGAAGAACAGTGACGAGCTCGCACAATATCGAAGTCCAAGGAACAGAGTAGACCCTGAGGCGTTGAAGTCCATGGGAAATGAAACATACAAGCAGGGAAGATTTGAAGAGGCTTTGGCTTTGTATGACCGAGCGATTGCTCTTGACTCAAACAGGGCAACGTATCATTGCAATAAGAGTGCAGCTCTGATTGGCTTGGGACGCCTTCTGCAGGCAATTGTTGAGTGCGAGGAAGCCATCCGGCTTGACCCTTCGTATAACAGAGCCCACAACCGTTTGGCAACAATATATTTCAGGTATTCAACAATAAAATGCAATTTGCTTCATTCAGTTTGCGAAGGACAAATGGTGATTAGATTTGGGTTATGATGAGGTGTTTGTTTTGTTATTACTTTTTCTTATGGAATTAAAAATTTTAATGCAGATTGGGAGAAGCAGAAAAGGCACTGACTTGCAATCAGACAACCCCGTATCCTGATTCCGTATTGGCCTTCCAAGCCCAGGCTCTTCAAAATCACCTTAACAAATGCTTTGAAGCTCGAAAAGTCCATGACTGGAAAGCTATACTAAAGGAAACACAGTCTGCAATATCCTTGGGGGCTGATTCAGCTCCACAGGTTAGTTTCATCTGTCTAACGTTCTATTTTTGGAGGTTTCTTTAAGTACCCCCAATTTTTCCCTACTCCTACATTTTTAATCATTTGAATTTTGTATCCAAATTCATCAAAAAGTCAGTCAATAGCCAATTAACACTCCCAAATGGGCAGGGGTGCCAAATGGGTATCCTAGAATTCCCCTTTATTTTTATGTAAGTTCCATCGGATCAATCAGCCGCTATGCCTTATGCTGACTTAAAAAATGTTTTTGTTTACCAGGTCTATGCTTTACAAACTGAAGCCTTGCTGAAGCTCCTAAGACATCAAGAGGCATATGCCACCTATGAAAAAAATGCCAAAATTTACAATTGATTGGTGTAACAAGTTATTTGGCCTGGCTCGTAGTGCTTACCTTCTGATGATAGGCGCACAGGTTTACTTGGCAACCGGCAGGTTGGTGAAAATGCTTTATTTTGATGTGTTTGACAAATTCTTCAAGCATGATTTCTGTATTTGGCATGCTCTGTAACGGAGAACACCAGCTTAGGAAATAAGGAACCAGATAGAAATGCTAAAGCAGGCTAATTAGTGCTAAAAACTTTGCTTCCCGCTTATTTTTCTCGAAGCCTTATAACTGAAAGATGGAACAACAGATTCATTCGTTTTATTTGACCGTGATAATGACGCATTGTAAAATCACTGAGTAATACAAATACTTGATGCGTACTCGTTGTTTATATAGCCGTGTCACTTGACCAAACTCTATATACAGTTATACACCAAAGTAAATTCTCATCTTCACGCTGCAATTGCTTTCCCCATATTCAATGATGATACATTTTCTGAGTCTAGTTACGAATGAATTATGAATCCCAAGTTGATTTGCATTTCGTGGGTTAACAGGTTCGAGGATGCTGTGACAGCATCTCAGCAAGCGGCTAAACTTGATCCCAGCAACAGAGAGGTGAATGCAGTGGTAAGGAGGGCCAGAGCAGCGACATCAGCCAGAATGAGTGGTAACTTACTCTTCAAGGCATCAAAATTCACGGAAGCATGTGCGGTGTACAACGAAGGACTGGAGTATGATCCATACAACTCAGTTCTTCTATGCAACAGAGCAGCATGTCGTTCTAAGCTAGGCCAATTCGAAAAAGCAATTGAAGATTGTAATGCAGCACTTACAGTTCAGCCTTGTTATAGCAAGGCAAGGTTACGAAGGGCAGATTGCAATGCCAAGGTGCTTTAATTGCTACTCTAATATTAACTCTTCTATTATATACTTGTTTGCAGTTGTTAACCTCTCCGTTATTTTCTTTTTGTGCATATAATAGTTGGAACGATGGGAAGCTGCCATTCAAGACTATGAAATGCTAATAAGAGAAAAGCCAGGAGATGAGGAGGTGGCCAGGGCTCTGTTTGAGGCCCAGCTTCAACTCAAGATGCTGCGTGGTGAAGATATCAAGGACTTGAAATTTGGTTCAAATTTGGTTTTCATCTCAACCAATGATCGGTTTAGGCATTATGTAACCTCACCTGGTAAGTCACATTTGGCTGCGTCTCTTATGCAATTAAATTTAGGCATTACAAAAACAAACACTAACCAGTTGTGGGTAATCGAACAGGGATGTCAGTGGTGCTCTTTTGCAACAAGGCAACCCACAAGCAAGGATTGCTGGTGTTGGAGCAAACCTGCAAGAGATTCCCATCAGTTAATTTCCTCAAGGTTGGTTGATTTTAAATGGTTTAGGCTTTTACAGCTCGTGGGAATGTCACCTGAAAATTTGAAAAAAGAATCTTGAGCTCTCTAACGGACAGTTAGGATACTAAGGATGGTATTAAGATTGGACAAGCATGTGCACCTTTATGTAGGAACAACGAAAAATTCTACGTACCAAATGCCCCTAATACTATGATAAGAAAAAAAAAAACCTTCATCAATATTATTCTTTAAATTCTCTCTATCTTTTACATTGTTTCTTACTTATAATTGATTTACAATTTTAGGTGGAGATTGAAGACCACCCCTACTTGGCGAAATCAGAAGGTGTGAGCTCTATCCCATCCTTCAAAATATACAAGAACGGATCAAGGGTCAAAGAAATTCCAGGCAACAATCACGAGTTGTTAGAAAGATCAGTTAAATTGTATAGCAGCTGAACATATTCTCGCTTCTTCAAATGACAACATACACTGTGCAGGAAATGAGTAAGAAGGGTAGATTTTTCAGAATGGAAGTGAAAGGAGGAGGCCAAAAATAAATCAAGCTAAATGTATTTGCTTCACAAATTTGCTGACCTTGCTTACAAGGGGGAGGAAACCAAAGAGGAAGCATAGTATCACCTGTAGCCCGTAGAAATATTTATAGAAAATGGAATTCTTTCTGTTAGTAATTTATTCTTTTAATCCTTCGGATGTTTGTGGAGTCTTTTAATTCTTCATACCCCGTAGTATATGCATATTGGTTTGGAAACCTAAACAACTATTCTTTTTTTTTTTGTGGATTAAGTTATATTATTTACAGGAGTGGTTTTCAGAGGTTGTCATTATAAATTGCTATACACGATGTAGTAGAAGGAACACAATTGCTGTACATTAGAGAATCTTTGTGGAATATGTGAACTTTTGTTCTGCCCTTTTATCGTGGTGGTGATATTTTCTGTTGTTTTCATTTTGGTCTTTCAAACACATTTTTACTGTTTTCAGTCAAGCCAGCTCTAAGATCCATAGGAGGATTGTTCAAAATACTTAGACCATGTTTAGTATGATAGGAAAAAATGATGATTGAAATGGGACAAAGTATACAAAATATCTATGGTTAAAATATACAATAAATTTCATTCTCATTTCGTTTCGTTCTTTTCTCTCTTACCAAATGGACACCGAGTATATGTTTGATATTATAAAAAGAAAAAAAATAAAATAAGAATGAAAGTAAGAGTGAAAGTGTAAATGGAGAACGGAATGATTATTTCAAAAAATAAAAAAAATAATATTTTTTAAGAATTGGATATTCATTATTTAATTTTTCTATTAAATAAAAAATTAAATTACATTCCTTCCCTTTCTATCATACCAAAAAAGTATTTAGGAGCATGAAAGAGACGGGAATACATATATAATATCCTCAGTGATACTAATTTATACTATTTGAAATGGATGGAAGAAAATAAAAGAAAGAGGATGGGGGAAAATTTTTTAAATTAAGAGATTTTTAAATGTTTATAAACATAAATAAGGAAGGATTATAAAATTATATGATAATTACTTATTTTCTTTTCTTTATTTTATAAAATTTTCAAAATAAAAGGATGTTAACTTAAAATTAAAATTTTCTCATTTCATTCATTTTCTCTCACTATCTCAAGCATAGAATGTCCAATATTTCTTGAGGGTTAAGTATGACATTTTTTTTATTTACTAGACAATTTATTCCTAAATTTTTTAAATATTATTTTTAAGAAAATATCAAACTAATCCTCTGCTTGCAATATTTGTTATTGAAGAGCTCAGAGCTTACTTTTTTACATTTTTTTTTTCGGGTCACACATGGTTAGCTATTATGCATATCATTATTCTATTTGAAAGGAGGGGGAGGAGCATCTGTTTTACCTCTGATCCAGAAGGGTAAGAAGGGGGATTCACTGGATTTGGATAAAGCCTATTATCCTCCGGGTCTCAAAGGTCAAAACAACTACAGACTTGTTTGTATTTTTTCACAATAATGTTTTTAACTTTCTTGTTTGTTTTTCCCTTTGGGTCCAGGAGATGGATTCTTTGAAAGTTGAGACAGAAATCTCCAAAAAAAAAAGAATCAGAGTCAGAGTAAATGATGAGGGTAGGCCGGGGAGGGTAAGAAAAAAGACGAGTGAAAGATTGATCGCGCAGATTGCGACCGTGCGCAGTAAACTCATTGTAAATTGTAATATGATTTTGCACCGTGATTATTCTAACGGTTGCATATCAAGGCCTAGTGTCAGTCTGCATGATGGAGACAAATGGTAATGGCATAATTGATAAGATCATAAAAGTAAACATATCTGATATTCTTCTCTCCAAATCTCTGTTGTTGAAGTGAAAGAAATCAAGTTGGAAGAGTGAAAAATGTGGATGCTGTAAGGCAACCGACATGCTAGGATATATAGTATAACACTATAACAGCAGTGATTCCCTCGTATAGTTTACCAAGTAGAAAAACAAAAGCAGGGATTCCATCCAGAGGTTTTAGTAAACAATCATTTGATAATTTTAAACATATTCTAGCATGTGATGGCCTGCAACGTTCTTCTGACTATCAGGGAAATTGGTACGACGACTACAAATAATGATGCTTAACCTTTCCAAAGAAAAACAAAATAATAAATTCCCAAAATTACCTCAAGATTCTTTCCCATTGCACGGTCACAGGTGAGAGAAAACGGAGATACACAAGAAAAGACAAGACGTTCACTGGGAGAAACGAAATAGCGTGCCTGCCTGCATATTTGTACGGGTGCTTGCGGGAAGATTCACTCAAAGCCCAACAGTTAACGCCTACAAGTTTGCTTCATTTCGTTGCCCACCAGATTGAAGCGTGAGTCTAGTGTATATTTGAATTAAAGTTTATAAATTTTATTTTAAAAAAATTTAATTTTATTTATGAATAAATTTGTGTAAATTAATTTATATTTATAAATTTTTTTAAAAATTAATTTTAAGAAAATAAATATTATTTAGATAGTATTAATTAAAATTATTTTTAAAATATATAATTATTAAAAAAATATAAATTTAAGTATAATAAAAAAGATAAAATAAATTATAAAAAAAATATTAAAATTAAAAGTGTCAAATTTTTTTAATTAATTTTTACTCTAATAAAAAAATAATAAAATCTTACTTATATAAAAATTTTAATTTTAAATAAAAAATAATTTTATCTAAAATTTATCAAATATGATAACATAAATAACAAACAATTTTTTTTACCTCAAAACGTGCTTTTGGGACAGCGTTTGCTGTTACCTGTTAGTCGATAGGAAAGCCTTGGTTTCTTCAGCCCCCGCTCGCCGATGTAGAGGGTGAGAAACATGCTCATTGGGCCTCACTATACCTCCAGATTAAAGCATCACCGTTTTAATCGGAAATGGGGCCACCCCATATCAGAATCGCCTTATATTTCTTTTTGTTTCTTGGGATAGACACATCAGCAGCAACATTGAACACTCATAAATAGCAGCAGTTTCTGCAAGAAATAGTTTAGTCTCAGGTCTCTGTCTGTCCAAATAGAACTTGGACTGTGGCACTGCCAAGGTCTTGGAGATTGTTCTGACCATGTTATATACCCACATTGAACTCAACTCATCCACTGCAGTGGACCCTCCCCATTCAGCGGTCTCCTTTATTATTGAACTGCAAATATCTGAGAAAGTCGATGAGCTTTTACCGCGAAACCAGATGCAGAATTAAGTAATGCGTTAATGGTAACATTTATTTCTGTGGCTTCAGATACCCACTGTTAAGTTTGTAACCCACATGGGCTGGGCAATACCAATATAAATAATAAGTTCTGGGAGGGCTTAATTTTTAGTAAGCTTTTTAAACAATTGATTCATTAGCTTGCAGCACATAAAATTTTGGGTACTAACCAGATCTAATTTAAGCCCCATAATTCATGCCAAACAAATCAAGATAATTAAGTATCCTGATGATCTTTCCGGGCTACTTTGACAGAGGATCCTTAATAGATAAGATAGAAGACCATTAATCCTTGCCACATTACTTTTAACATGAACTAATGTCTGTTTAGATGAATTTATTTTATTTAAAAATTTTTTAAAATATTCAAATTCAACAGAGTTTGAAGCCAAAAAGTTTTAATTTTCAGCACAAAATAAACTATAATTTTAACATGCATGCGTGTCTACTGCTTATGTAGTAAGCAGAATTTAAATTATGGCATTATTTCGTCAAGGAGTACTGAATAGTTTTGGAATTTCATCTTTACCACATGCTTTGGCATGATCTCGTACACAAGGTTATTGGTTCTGGATGTATTACACCTAATTTTCTCTAGTATTATTTTTGTTTACCCCCCATGTCGTTGGGCGTGCATTGGCTTAGCTGTTGTATTTTTTTGTTTTCCTCACTTCGAGGGTGTTGTCCCTTCAATAAAACTCAGTTATATCTCTGAAGGGAGAAAAAGAGTGATTGAAATTGAATCAAATTGTGGCGATTACACATGCGATAATTATGCATCCCACACAGTTTATACTTAAATCACTCGGGGAGAAAATGCACCTTCTTCAACAAAAAATTATTATATATTTAATGTATATTTTAATTAATTTATTTTGTATTCATAATAATTTATAATTAAAATTTTAATAAAAAAATTATAAAAAATATTTTTTAAAAAATTAATCATACATATAATATATGTTTACGTATATTTATTTTATATTTAAAATAATTTATAATTAAATTTTTATTAAATTTTTTTTTTAAAAATATTTCTATAAAAAATAATAAAATATCAAACATGCACTTAAAATGATGCAGTTTGCATTGAGTTTCGATTAATCCGCTCGATTAACAAGATTTCGGAAGCTTGCCAGATCCAGCTTTGCTAGCTGCACTAGCCAAAAGCAAGTTAATCAGAGTCACAGCATGCACAACAACAAAATTGACAGCTAGAAAGGATAGGGTTAAAGCTGAGTAGCTGATCTCCTCCTTCGAGGAAATAGAAAAAAAATATATAAATATCTTAAATTTTAAACCATCTACAAGTAAATTTTTAAATTTTAAAATATTTTTAATTAATAATTAAATTATAATAATTACATAAATTAATTATTTTACTTATTTTTTATCTATTTTTTCATATTTTACTGATATTATGAAAGAAAAAAAAAAATAAAAAATATAATAAAAATAAAAAAAAATAAGTGAAAGAGTCATTATTCACATTGTTTAATATTATGATATTATTTAATAAAAAATAATAAAAATATATTTAAATTATTTTATTATCATTCGTAATTTATAATATTATTTAATTTTAATATAAATAAAATTAAAAAGCAAAATTTTATATTTCTTTTTTCTTTCAATCCTTTAAATAAAGAAGGAAAGTAAAAATATGAGACTCCAAAAATATTCATTATTTCAATTTTTTTTCTTTTTTTATTTAAATTAATATCAAATAAAAAAAAAGAACCAAATGCTTGAACACTTTCTTTTCCTTTTCACTCAAAAACTAAATATTAAAAACAAACTCACTTTTAATTAAAATTAAATTTATAAAATTACGTCAGTTCATAATCAAATTTCCAAAATTCAATTCAAACATATACTAGTATTAGTCATCGATTCTAATAACAACGCAGATATCAAGTATCCATTCTGCAATTTAAAAAAAAAATTACATATTCCTTTAACTATTAATTAAGAGTCTACAGAAACAGAACAGAGTAAACAAATTCATCCATGTACATGCCATTGCCAGCAAAATCTTTTCCCAGGCACTTACTAAAAGAAATCAGAAAGCTGTACAGATTAACGAAATTAATGATAACCGAAGAAAGCTAAAACTGGGATTTTAATTATTAGATTTCCCAGTTGTCACACCAAAGTAATCTGCGGAGACATGGCACAAACTTCGTAATACTTTGAGAAAAATGTCATGACATGAAAAAAACAAAGCAATTTATATGGGGAAGAAAAAAAAAATGCAGTAATCGCGGATGATCATCTTTTCCAGCTTCGACTCCTTGACAATGGATCTCTTAGCCCGCCAACAATCCATGTCTCTTTCGCAACATCAGGCGAAACATTGTTAAAATCAGAGTCGTATCGCATCACCACCAAGTTCTCTTTCTTTCTCTTCTCTTCCTCCATTAACGACTTTAAACTCTGTCCTTTCTTTCCCCGTGCCTTTTCTTTTTCTTTACCTTCCTCTTTGGCTGCATTTTCTTCTTTTCCCTGCTCTTCATTGTTCTCCTCTTCGTTCTCTTTCAACCAACTTTTTGCAGGGGCAGACCTACAGCGCATGAGCAATAAAGCATTCGGAGGAGGGACAGTGGGTTCGGCAGTTGATCCATCATCGGTTACCTTGTCTTTGTCCTTTGTGTCTTCCTTGTGAAACCCATTATTTTGATTTTCTTGCAGCACCATAAACCATTTGGAAAAGACAGTTCTTGACGCTTCGTTGTCGCTTTCTTCTCCACCCACATGATTTTCGTGGTACCCTTCATCCTCGTCGTCTTCGTCTTCGTCTTCGGTGGTGATATCCGTTGCAGGGAAGGATCCAAAGCACCGCAGGTCGAATCGTATGCTTCGCAGACAAGTCAAGATTTGCATTATTTCCTTTTTGAAACCGAGAGAATCTGCCCAGGTTGGTCGCTTCCTCTGTTTCTTATTATTGTGAATCTTCTCTATTTCCTCCATGACTGATTGCCAGCTCCTGCAAGTAGTGGTCTTCGGTCGGACCTTGATTTGTCCAGCACAAGTGACTTTCGGAGAGGTTGGTTCGGCAATCTCCGAGCCCATTGACTTTGTTTTGGTCCATAGCAGAGGGCTAGCTTGGCCACCAGCTCTGGTGATTGATTTCTTACGGTGGTGTTGACTGTTGCGGTGGCGTTTGCTCTGTTCTGAAGGCCTAGCGGGGCTGCAAATGGGCTTAGGCATCAGAGTAAGATGAGCTCGAGAAGGAAAGCATACTAACAGATCTGCAGAGGGAGCTGCTTTGGCTTCTCTTCCCTTCATGATGCTTCCTGTGCTGTTTGGGTTTTGTGTGTATTTGTTGCAACTTAGATCTTGCGCTTCTTGAGTATGAAGCATGAAACAATGAATAGTATGCCTTGGGGTTTCGGGTCTGTTGAGGTTTTTGAAAGAAAGGAGGGAAGCAGTGACAGCTTTCCTTATGCTTTAGCCTTTATCTAGGTGTTCTCTTCAATTACCTGTTAGTTCAATTAATTTCTATTGCACTGCTTTTTGGTCCCCCCTTTCCCTTTGAATTGGGGTCACAGGAGTACTTCTTTGTTGATCTTTAGCTTTTCTTTTTTATCTCCTGCTTTAGTGTTTGGCAAAAACATTTAAAAATGAAAAAGGTTATATGGAAAGCCAAGTCCACGAGGCTTGCTTCATGATCCAATCATAACCACACCTTGTGAGCCCATGTCAGATGATGGGTCATGCCCCTGTTGCTATTTTGCTAGTACCCACAGACACACATGCCGTCAATATCCATACCGAACTTCCCATCCTGTGGAACCCACAACTTTCTGCGGGAGAATTTAAAGAATGGGAGAAGGGCCTGGTTTTGGAGAGCTCGTTGCTCGGTGATCAGTTTACTCAAACTCAATTGATTGCCAAATGCCATTTGAAACCGCTGCAGCAGCATCATTCAACAACTCGTGCGAACAAAGAAAGCCTTTTCTCTGACTAAAAGAATTAGCACCAAGGATGTTAAAACTGATTAACAAGAAAATAATGGATAAAGATTTTCTCTTTTTTTTTTTTTGTGCTCCTTTCGTTTTTTTCGTCTTTGTTGGTCTCGTTACTTTTTAATAAATGGTATATCTTTAATATAGAAATATATGAATAATTATAAAAGAGACAACTAACAAGTAGAATTATGCATATAGATTTATATAAAAATATATATATTGTTGAGAAATTGCATAAACTAAAAGATAAATATAGTGATGAAAAAGAATATGTACACCTTTTTATATATAAAATGTTACTTGTGTATATGTATTGATATATGATTTGACGGCAGCAAGCAGGAAATTCTTGGGGTCTAGGTTGTAGAAAAAAAATTCTGAACAACATCTCTCCTTTATTCTCTCCCTCTTTTCTTTTCCGCAACCAGGCAAATGCTGCAGCAGAACAGAAGTTATTAAGATGTGAAACGGGAGTAATTAAAGTGAGGATGCCATAATGAAGGGCTAATGCAATTGAGAGCATGGGAAAAATGGTCCCCTCTAGCCATCATGCAAATAGCACCAGGATTCGATTTTTATGCTTTACCAGGACGCATCATATAATATTCTCTTCTTCTTCTTTATGATTTATTTTCATAGTTGTCATCATGATATGGAGAGAGTTCTGTTTTTGACTTTTCCTTTGGGGGTAACCTATTTTCTACCAATGTCTTGTGTAACTTTAGGACCAGGACTAATAACCTTGTGCGTGTTTTCCTGCTTTCTTTTCCACCTCTCTGTTTTATTCTTTCAATGGCACAAGGGGCTTTTCTTGTACAATTGGATTATCAAATGACTATCTATAAGATCTTCTAAACTTTTATTTATGTATTCGATATGAAGCCATTTAAATGAAATGAATGGTAACTAGTTGAACTGGTAGATATTGAAGTGTCTGAACTAATTAATTTTCAAAGTCAGCCCTGCATGTAACTTTTGTTATAAATTAATTATTTTAAAAGTTTAAGCTATTAGGTAAAAATATATGAATGATTTTATATTTTTAATACGCTTTCTCACATAAGAATTTTTTGAGCTTGAAGCGTAGACAATACACAAACTTATTTTACCTTATGCTAAATTTAACTTAATTGTGAATAATGAGAGCGATAAGGATTGAACTCTGATCACTTGGTCATAGAATTCTTTAGGTGAAGACACATTAATGATTTTATAACTCTAACAACTTTTTCACATGAAATTTTAGGAAACTTATTGCAAGCACATCATTGTTAACTTCTAATTACTTTGTGGGAAAAGTGATGTTGTGAGAAGAATTTCAAATTGCCGAGAAAGAAAGAAAAAGTAACCATAATTCTGGGATGGACAAACTTTAGTCAAAAATTGCAAACTTTTAACCATTTTTGACAAAACAAATCAGCTATTAGTATGAAAAACCGAAGCTAATACACCATCTCAGTGTTGCTTAGTTCACTGAAGGTAGTCCGAGTAAGAAAGCTATTGTGTCTGCACTTTGCATTGTCATACAGGGCAAACAACAATATGTACAGGTTCAATGAAAAGCAACCTGAAATAAGGGGTTCTAGTTGCGGCATATACTGTCCTATGTTATAAAGTCATAACTCATAACCTCAGCCTTGGGCGAAAGTGTAAAATCTAGCAATCCTTTTTCCTTTATATTTACTTAATTACTGATTAAAAGGGTAGGTTATGTGCAGAGCTGGCACGCTTATTTAAGGTGGCCCTTGTTTCGCAGTGGAGCTTTAAGAAAGGCCAGAGAGAAGCTTGCGGGCCGAGCAAGCCAAGCCTAAAAGCTTGGCAGATGCAGTATTATTATGTGTGTGCGTACAGTATCATGACTCATGACATAATTGACAGTGGCATGTAATGTAACTAACTGATGATCTATCTCAATTATATAAGTGGGGCTCGGAGAAGATGCCAGCCACTGAAGTGTGGTCCACCACCACGAAGGAGGGAAAAGATTAAAAAATTAAAATGGAAAAGTAAGAAATCGTCTTCTTATTGTTTGTATTTACGGGCACCTGTTTGTCTTGTCAGAAGACAGACCAAGTTCATATGAACTGTGAAGGCATTTAGCATGGACCCGAAGAAGTAGTTGGATATATTTATATATATTTAAGCTTGAAACTTGCAGTTTGATATACAGACTCCAATCATAGAAGCTTCACTATCTCTTGTTATGGTCCACCTATTCATATCCGTCCATATCTTGTAAACTAAAACCGTGCATCTGCATTCTTAAAAGTATAACCAACGTCCATTATAAAAATGGTGATGAAAAATACTCAATTAGAATACAAAAAATCTCATAAAATTTTATGTTGATGTTTTTCACGAACTTTGGGTGGTATTTTTTTTAACAATGGATACGTCAAAGTTCATGCGTATAATCATTTTGTGGGACTCTCCGAGCATGACATCTTTTATTATTATTTCTAATATAGTTGCATTTCAAGATGGGAAAATGCATCAGAAAGTTCCAATTGATTATTCTTGATAATAATAATAATAATAACAATATTCATGAGATAGTTTACCAATATGCAATTAATAATGCAACCTATTATTGTTAAAATGATCTCCACGCGCTAAGAACATGGAACTATAATCATAAAATTGATACTTTTTTTTTTGTATTTCAAAATTATGGCCCCATGATCCATTTTCTTACTAGAAAAGGAAGATGCATTGCATTTTGGGTCAGAATCCCAGCGCCAGTTGAATGGAGACCATATATAGCAGAAACAGAAGCTAGGTGGGTGACTGCTTTAAGATCCTTAATGTTTACCAAAAAAAGAAGATCCTTAATGATTTTGGGTTCCCGGGGATGTTTGACACAACATGGTGAGTTGAATAACTTGAAAGGCTTCTATCAGGGGTTCACTGACAGGTAGTATCCGAACTTACAGTTCATATGCAGCTATTTTGTAACATGATATTATTTTTTATTCGTAAGTGGAGGTTTTCCTTTTTTTTTTTGTTAAATAAGTGTGAGTTATGTAAGTTATTTTTTTTATTAAAAGCTATTTTTTTTAACTAAAATGGAATTTAATTTTAGATTCTTGCGTTCATTAAGAAAAAATATTATCAATTAAGACAGTTTCAATTACATGGCGAGTCACATTTCTTTTACAAATTTTGTTATGCAAGTTAAGATATACTCAAATTGTTAACCATAATTACTGGCCGTGTGTATGGAAAAGGCTTTGTTGGGAGAGGCTGTACTCACTTCGGTGATCTTTCCGCTTCGAAAGGGATTAGTCTTCGACTTTCAGCTGAGGGATACCTTTGGAGAAATCCAAAAAAAAAAAATTGTTAACCATAATTGTTTCTCGGGATCTTTTTTTTTTTTCAGTAACTGCTCAATATCTTAGGTCTTGTTTGATGTACTTAATAATATAAAATCTAATGATATAAAATATAATGGGATAAGGTGTGATAATATAAATAGTTGATAAACTCTAACACTCTTGAAGTGTTTGGATATAACTATATAAATGAATTGATAGATAATATTTATCATAACAAAACTGTTCATTTATGTAAAAAAATATATATATATATTACTATACTTCCAACCAAAGTATTCTCAATCACCTCACTAGCTTCATATGTCCTAGCAACACTTTATTGCAATACCTGACTAAGTCCTTCTCTGAAACAATTTTAATGGTGTAAGGTTTGAATTCAAATAGTCAAGATAGAGAATTCATCATCTTAATTATTGAGTCAACTCCCTCCAGTTTTACTGCTGAATTTGATGTGTCAATTACTTGACTTCCAAAATCATGAATAAAGGATATTGGTAAACTCCAAGACTTGACTACCAAACTCCAAAACAATAACTATAACTTTTGCATGGTGACAAAGGATAAAATAAGATTGAGCTCCGTTTAGAAATAATGCGTGTGCCTCTTTAAAAGTCAGTGCCATAAAAACTATGATAAAAATGAATGTAAGTTGTACATTTAACTAATAAAGTAGTGTGATAAATTTTATTGTAAGTATCTAATAATACTATAGTTTTTTAGTATATTATATATATAAGTAAAATAGTACATTGGTGGCTTGGACTTGAGAATGATTGGTGCATAATTCTATTTATATTTTTGGTCACCTACTGTATGTGGAGCAAGTATTCAACTCTTTCGCTCCTAGGCCCCGTAACATTCAGCAGCTCAATTCAAGGCCCAATTGAAGGTCCATTTTGTGAAACGTTTTATTGGAACATGCACAATGGAAATCAACGATAAAAGCCCAGAATTATGTTTCGGCCTGTAGGTGCCAAAAACAAAGCCATAAATTGGGGCTAAATGACGTATATAAAATCAAAGTAAGTTACATAAAAATTCCTTTCGAATATGATAAAAAATTATAAAAAATTTCTATTTTGGTCGTTAAATTATACATACCTTCTTTATTTTAATTTTTTTCATAAAAAAATTAAAGGCTACCAAAAACCATGACAAATAATTAAATGTGTGTTTAAATTAATTTATTTTATTTTTAAAATAAGTTATAATTAAAATTTATCAATAATTTTTTTTAAAAAAAAGCAATTTTTTTTAAAAAATAAACGGTTACTTGAGATGTACTGATAAGGACCAAAGAGATGCTCCCATGGGGGACAACCCAAACCGCAAACCCATCAAATGGGAGTGGGCAAAACCCAACTTGGTCTAGACATTGCCCAGTCGAGTATCCACGGAGCATGAGAACCCTTTCAGGCTTTCAACCAAACTGAAAGAATGTAATGTTAAATGATGAAGTTGAAGCAACAAAATTTGATTCAATGACAAAAATTTGGAAAATACTTGTGAACAGAGCTTACCCTAATATTAAATAATTTTTTATTTAGAAAAACATTATAATTTCCAAAGTCTAATGCTCCAGCTGATAAGAGTAACAATTGTTCAATAAATATATGAGATGTATGTATAATCTAAGTTGTTTTAGAAAAAACGGGTTTTTCTCTGAAAACTCAAACATACTACTCGCGCTTTTGATCTAGAGGCTTTAATAACATATCCTAATTACTACCATATTCTTGATTAAAAAAAAGAAAAAGTTAATTGAAATTTAGTTATTATTCCAAATGAGGTGCGAGAGGAGTATGTGAAAATATAAAAGATTTAAATGAGTAAGTTGCATTACTCGAGTGATAATTGCAGAATAAACCCAAAAAAAAAAGATTTAAAGTATGATTTACCATGTCATGAGAGAAAGAGAGAGTTGGAGAGGGGCCATGGGGAGTGGAGACAAGTCTTCAATTCATTTGTATGTTTTATTTGGTTTTATGCTTCACTTATCGTTCTTTAGGGCAAAGCTAATATGCAACACAACTGTGTCTAAAATTGCTCAGAACATGCTTATGTGAGATGTATGATGTATCCGTGCTCGGTGCTTCACCGTTGCATTCTTGATCCTAGTCGATATTAGCTTGGGGGTTTGATATTGTCTTTGTCATTGAATTCCAAAAAAGTCATTGTCCAACTTTTCACACTGGACCAAAAAGCCTAATGGCTAGTGACCCACAATATGAATGAAATGTAGGGTAAAATATGAGCTTTTGTGCCTGTCAGTTTCTTTCCCCCGGACCTTTTTACTTGCTTTTACTTTTGCTTTACTTCTTCTTTTTTTTTTTTTTTTTGGGGGGGGGGGGTGTTTATTTTTGAGTCCTGCATGACTTGAAGTCCTAACTCCTAGACTTCAATTTTTTGTTGCCTTCTCCAGTTAGGATGCCTCTGCATACAACTCCCTGGTTTGCAAGCTCTTCCCTGTTGGATTTTCCACATCTCAAAGCAAAACAACTTCAAAAGGAGCTGAACGAACTTTGAGAAAAGAATAAAGGAGGGGAAAAAGCTTAAACTCTAAAGTTTAAAATCAGAACAGCTGTGTCAGCACTCTCATTACAGGGACAGTTTGTGGTAGGAAAACCATTCAATTAAGTTTGTGGTAGACTACGTACGTTAGCTGTATTGCGGCCAAAAGGTTGAAACCAAAACCACGTAGGAGGGAAGGAAGACTAGAGCCTCCATATGTTGGGACCTAATGATGAAAAACTAGAAGGGAAAACCATCTCAATGGCCGCAAACATTATCAAAATAGCAAGTGCTTGCTGCTTCGTTTTGCTGCTACCGAAGCGTGTCTCACAACAAAACAATATACGCGTTTCAAGAATCCCATCACAATCGCATGGCAATATGGCATGTGGTTGACGCACATACTGAAGTAAAATTTTCTAACACAACCAACCAACTCTAACTACCGACACCCTTTTAAGGTCAGTTAGTAATCTAGCTAGAAGCAACTCACTTTCTTTTTTGAAGCATTAGGAGCTATGGATGTGGCTAATCATTTTATCTCCATCTAGCACTAGCATCATATCATTGCTTTTCTTTCTTTGAGTTGTTCATTCCTATGTTCATTTTTTTTCTTTCTATTTCATTTTTCTTTTTTACTTTTTTTCTTCTAATTCTTTTCTCTTCACGTGCTAGTGTTAATATGAATGTGAATCACATTCACGCAAACATAATAGGCACGCAAACACGAACACACGTACAATCATCGCATGAAAGCAATCTCTTCTTTTTTACATTTTTTATTATTATATTTCGTCAATAATAAGAAATGATTTAAATATTTTAATTTCTTTCTATTGGAATAAATTCTTTATTCTTACGTCGGATATGTTTTCTTTTAATTATTATTTGGATCGTCGCAAATTTACATAAATTAATTTATAGTGTTAGCTTATTGGCATATTAATTTCTTCGGTTCTTCTGCACCAGGTTAGTAGTTCTCTAAACATTTTTGGCCGACGCAAACCTTTTGGGAATATGATTACACATCTGAAGAATCTTTCTACTTCTATCACACTTCTTTACAAGCACGTGAAAAAACTGTGAAGTGGGAATTTCTGCTCAAAATGCGTCGGCATTGGAATTATAACTTGTTGCAAATTAAAGGTTCAGTCTTGTCAAATAATGTGGGTGCTAGCTTATTAAATCACGTCATATTGAAAGATCTTTAGACCAAAGCCAATCACGGTTTTAACTTTATATTGTGGTGTGGGGGATGGGTTTCAAATTCTGCAACGGCGCATGCAGGATTCTTGACAATTTGGGCCATCAAACTACGATCATCGAAAATGCCTCTCACATTTTTCGTTTTTATTCGCTGCCTCGGAGTTTCTAAGCATGGATGACAGATGATAGATGCGCATAATTTTGACTCGGATTCTATTTAAGCAATGCACGCCCCCTTATTTTCTTTCTTTCTCCATATATGCTTTTCCTTTTTGGACGGGGTGGGGGTGCGTGGGTCGGTAACTCTGCCTTTTTTTGTGTTGTTATTTTTGGTACAAATGCAATAGCTGCCTTTATTTTACTTTATTTTATTTGTTAATGTCTATTGTCTTGCTTACCCTTTTTAGTTCTCAACTGGGTAAAATTCCTAAGAAACATGGAATTTCCCTACTCCAAAGGATCGTTCCTCTCTCATGTTGTGCAAGGGTTCATTTACATTGCACTGCCCTTTCAGATAACAATAATATTACTTGCCCATTATTTTTATACTATTTTTTGTTTAAGTAATAAAACAAAAAAAAATGTGCATTTCAATACAATTTTTCTCTATTTTTTTATCCCGATAAAAATGTGTGAGGATATAGTAAAAGAAAATGATGTGCATGACTCATTTTTGTTCTGATAAAGGGTAACCAACCTTTCCTCTTTTGATCATATAACTGAACTATTGTTTTTCTCTTAAATCTACCTTTAGAAATTAACAGAACATATTATGTAACATGCAATGCATTTGGACCATTGTTGCTAAAGTAGGGCGTGTTTGGGGCAGCAAATCCATTTGAGGGCAAAAATCTTGTCTCAAAAATTGTGCCATCATGTTTGGTAATCATAAAATAGAATCGTTTTTTTACTTGAAACTAAAGTTTTGGTTGAATAAAGATTTAGTTACTTCTATATTAGAACAAAATCAAGTTGAAGAAATTTTGATATTTTTAACTTTGATATTTCTTTTTTATAATTTATTTTATCTTTTTCTACTATACCTTAACTTATGTCTTTTTTATTAATTATATATCAAAAGTAATTTTGATTAATACTTTTTAAATAATATTTATTTGGATAAAATTAATTTTATAAAATTTTTTAAATATGCATCACTTTATTCCAAACTAACTTCTGAATAAAAATTAAATTCATATAAAATTAAATTTATAAAATCTAATATAAACACACACCTAATGGTTAAACCTAGTACTTCTGATTGTGATTGATGTGCAGAGGGAGGCATTAATTAAATTGGTTCCCATGAGTTCAATGCATGGTCCAGACCCCCCAACTATAAAAATACACGAGCTAAAAATATAAAATCGTAAATATAAGCAGCGTGACATTATGAGATGTAATGTGTTTTGATGGATTTATTGTACGACAATCAATTATACTTTGGAACATTCTAGTTAGTGGCCCAGGCACTAACAATAAAAACAAACAACAGAAGGAAGCTCCTGTAAGATATGGACAAAGATTCAAAGGAAAATCCGATCCTTTTCTCCATTATCCTTTAGAATAGATAAATTCATGGGATAAATTAGATCATGACAATAATTTTGTTCGTAGAATGTTCCTATTTGTTTCACTGAGTACATTTAACTGTATTCTTTCCCATAAAAAATTTCAAAAGATGGGAGCAATCCAAGAGTTATCTAGTGGATATATTGATTATACGAGTAGTAACTAGAGTCATCATTAGAAGCATAAAGTGAACTCTTTTCATCCAATTCCAAATCTCCTATACATGACACCCTTATCGGCGCCGCTCGTTGAGGTGTTAAATCCGATCCGTGCGTGTCTAATACGTCTTTGGGCATCTAATCTGTGTATATTCAAGCGGACGATATGAGATGAAAAATGTAACCAGTTCTTCAAACTTCTACGCCTTTTGTTGTTTGAGATTGAGAAAATAAAAAAATAAAAAAATAGGGTTGATTCAGGGGTACTGTAAGACTAAAACGCACCCAAGATGCTCCAAATGCACAGTAGCAACATTCGACTTTTAATCGAATATATGCCCAGTGAATTCCATTCCAATGACCCATTGAGCATGATAGTAGGGTATTAAAATTAAAGCCAATAAAAATCTTAAAAGAAAAAAGGCTAAGGTTAGAGTGGATATCCGGAAATGCAGAATGCAGAGAAGAGGTGAGAGCCAGGTGGTGGTGGTGACTGGTGGGGATAAGGGAATTAAAGACGAGTGGTGGTGGTGGTGGATATAAGTGGACGTAGCACTTCTAGGCCATGATTTGTGGGTCCACGATGAATCGTTGCAATGGCATCGTGGCTGGCAGGTCACATCCCAGAAAGGGAACAAGGAGGGGTGGGGCCAAGAGTCCTGCAGCTACTGGCTTTCCTTCCTTTATAGTAGAATTGAAGGGGCCCCATTATGTGATAAATCAGAAGGGAAGCTCTCTCGAGTTCTCACAACGGCGGCTGGCGGTTTTTTCAGTTAGTTGATCACCACCTATAATATGTGCTTACAGAATGCACTTTCCATTTTCGGATAAATCTTCCTTGAGAGATTCAATCTTTTTCTAGGGTTAAGGTACGGTGACCACACCACTCCTTTGGAGCCTAGCAGCCATAATTTGGTCGGAGCAGCCACCTTACTACTTGCCTTGCAAATTGCTATCTTGCATATCCCTGTTATCTTATCTTATAATTCTAAAGATATTACACTAGAAAAAAGATCGAATTTTCTTTTAGTTTTAACCAAAAGTCCTTGTCCTGAAAATATCATATATTATTATTATTATCTTTATAAAGTGACTCTTATTTTAGTTTTTTACTAAAGCATTCATCTGCCAATAGTTTTATTTCATGCTGATTTAATTTAATATATGTATTTCATGGATTTTATATAAAAATCTCATTTATAAAAATTTATCTCATATATTCACTTTCATACTTAATATACACTCAAACATTTTTTTTAATGGATCGGAGAACATTATTACACATGCTGAAAGCCGATTAAGGAGTAGTTCTAACTGGAATTGAGAGATGGGATTCGAACTCTTGAACTCACCTTTTGTCCTAGAGTTCAAGCATGCGTGGCTTTAAAGTTATGTTGGTATGAAATGTGAATGAGGAATTAATGTTATATTCTCTGAGATAATCTTTCTAATAATTTTTTAATATATAATAAAAAATTATCAAATGAAAAATTAAAGTATAAATTTTTAATGTTTTAAAAATTAAAAATATATTTAATATTTTTTATTTAATAATTAGTATAATTATTAGACTGATTGCTTAAAAAGATATATATAAAATTATTCAATGTGAACAGAGAACAAATTTAGACAGTACAAATTTTTAATATTATATCAATAAATTTAGTACATGTTTAGTTTTCATTAAATTTTTTAAAAACTTTCTTAATAAAATTTTAATTATTAACAGTTTTTAGTATAAAGAAAAAACAAATTCAAATGCACATTAATTATAATGAAATTGTAAGCCGATAGGAGAAAGTGTATTTCTTTTATCTCCCTTAAAGTTTAGAAACATACTTTATAGCTCATTTAGTTTTAAATTAAATTAAAAACTAAATTACCATTTTAGTTCTTTAAAGATTTACTTGACATCAATTTCTAAAAATTTAAAATGACATCAAAATAGTCCTTTAAATATATATAACATCAAATTAGTTCTCAAAAATTTAAAATAACATCAAAGTGGTCCTTCCGAAAGACCATTTTAGTGGATTATTTTGATGTCACTTTAAATCTTTGGAGGACTAAATTGATGTCATGTATCTTTAAAGGATCAAATTGATATTAAATAATTTTGAATGATCAAATTGATGTAAAGTAAATTTTTAAAAGATCAAAATGGTAGTTTAGTCTAAATTAAATCCTCATTTACTTTAGTGATTTCACTTGTACGAAACGTTGCACGAAGAATAAGGTGTCTCAATCAAAATTCAATCAAAGATATGGGCTCTTTATTTACCAAAAGAAAAAGATTTGGGCTCTTTTTTAATTTTATTTTTAATGAGTTGAATCGAACAGAATTAAGTACAATTTAGACTAAACTCATCACATTAACCATTTTTCTCAGTTTGATGGGCTCAACTTACATGGTCAAATTACCTTTTAGTTCAAATGAGCAATTTTGAATTGAGCCAACTCCATTCATTTGGTTAATTCATTTAACTTAAATAGTAATATAGCAACAATAATACTAAATTCTATATCTACCATTTTTATAGTAATTTTTAATTCATTAAGCTTGTTAATAAGCCAATAAACTAAAGTTACTAAACACTATGTAACTTGAGCTTGGCGCATATATAGTTTAAGTGAGCCAAATATTGCAATTCATGTATTGCTCATTTGTCTCGAGAACGAACCTCGTTATTGAGCTAGTTAGCTAGTCAAGCATGACCTGTTTGTGAACTGGCTAGACTCATTTTTGTTCATATGTATACTTTAATTTATAAACAATGAACACAGTTCAATGTAATTTTCTTTTTTTTATCTCTAACCAAACTAAGTAAAAAAGAGTTGGGTTGTAAAGAGATTTTCTCACGCCAGTCATATATACTTCCACTATTGTTTGTTGGACGTTTTCTTAATGAGTGGGACTGCCACACTCCTAATTGGTCAATAAGAATATAATTTTCATTAATTAAATATGAATTAACAAATAAGAATATAATTGGTCAATATTTAATTTTAAAAAGTATTTAATTTGTTAATATAAAAATTTATAATCTCTCTATTGTAATATATAAAAGCCCAAACATGCAAGGGACCATGCTTTGTGACGCATTTGGTTTATGAAAAATATAAGGCAAGAAGAGTTCGAATTTTATAAGTCGCTTATATATCTCTTATATATAAATACTTCAAGCCTTTAAAATTTATTCAACATTTTGTGCTACTAAGTTCCCCTCATTTGAGATGTTTGAGGCGTTTACCCAATCCGTGGGTGAGTTTATAACTAGTTAAAAATAGTTAGTTTAAAATAGTTAATTACGCGTACCAATGGCCTCTCCCGTTCTTAATTAAGAAAAGTATAAATTTATTGGATCATGAGTTAATAAACGAATTATAAATTTCTTCAGTTAATTTTTTCATGTGAAAAATTATATAAAGACAGTTTGCTCTTTTACTTTTTTTTCCACTCATTCACCTAAGTGTCTAAATGTATATATTTGGGAGTGTAAAAAATAAAAGAGAAAAGAATGAGAAGAAAAAGAGTGGAAAAAATGTACCCAAAAAAAAAGTGGGAAAAGAAGGAAAGAGATGGGGAATTAAATGGAGAGTTTCCTTTACATTGTTTGAATTTTTAAAATAAATAAATAAAATAGAGGGAAAATTAAAAATAATTATTAAATATTTCAACAATAATATTTAGGTGAAATTATAAAATATTTTAAAAATATATAACAATAATTTAATTAATTGTTTCTCTAAAATAAAAAGAAATTGTATTTGTATATTTAAGAGAAAAGTTCAAACCCAAGTAATAGTTAAGAAATAAAATACTGTTCCTTATTCATTAGATTAACCCATTGAATTTAAAAATTATTGCCCACTAAAAGAGAAAAAACAAGATTCCAGGAGAGGTTTAAAACATCTATAATTTTTCCATTCTCCCTTCTTTGTAAAAAAACATTCTAAACAAAGAAGTGTTATATTTAAACCTTTCATTCTTTTTATTTTCTTTCTATTTTTCTCTATTCAAATATACTTTGCAAACTTGTATATTTTCACCATATATTTGAAAGAAAAAATCATGTCATTGACGAGCATACCCTAAAGCTTATCTAAAAAGGAAATTAATGTGAAACATAGGTTCGTATAAACTAAAGAGTAATATAACACTTTTCCTCTGCGTAAAAAACTAATGAGACTTTAACTTTTTGACATACTTAACTCATACACATTTTACATTTAGATTGTAAGTTACTAAATATCAAATGGACTCAATCTAAGTTTTGTTTGAAATTTTCAATAACTCAAATTATCAACTCAACACCTCTCACACGGGGCCCAATTAAAAAATCATCATCTTAATCGAAAATTTTAATTTGGGAAGACATACATCCTTTTTGTTGATTGAGTAAGAGCAATTCACGTTCGACACTGGGATTCCTTGTATTCTTCAGTATACATACAAAAATCCAATTATTTGCTGTTTTGTGGTAAAAATTGAAACCAGCTGTTGTTATTCTTTCATCGTCACCATCATACAACGTTACTTGCCGTCTGTGAAGTTTTCTTCTAGAAGGAAGAGAATAAAGAGAATTAGTATTTGGTGAAAAGAAAAATAAGAAAGAAAATTTGATTGAGACTTGGGCTTTTAACTTAAACCAAGAAGAGAAAGAAAACAAAGAAATTTCATGCTCGCAGAGTATCAAGAGTAAGACCATAACCCAATTGGGATTTATTCTATCGTTATATAAGTTCCTAAGCAAGGAACCCTCTGTCATTATTTTGAAAGATCGATACAACATATTCTTCGTCACACATAATATCTTGAAGCGCATTGGATTCTAACTTTGACCCAGAGAGGTTCATGCATTATAGCATCTCAGGTATGAAATCAAAGGACACTATGGTCTATGGATTCCACCCTTCGTGTTAGATTGGCAATCAAAATAGGGGAAAAGTCGTACTAAAAAACCATGACTCAGAACTCAGAAGTAGTTAGGACATATATTGGAATCCAAAAAACCTTGGATTCTGTAAAATGCAAATGCAACCAACTACACAATTTCCTTTTTCTTTTTAATTGATGGAACATATTGTTGGATTGAGGAAGAAGTCACAATACGTGCGTAAGAAAAAAAATAAAATAAAGACACAATAAAAAACATAATATTTAACGTAGTTCGGTTATTGTATTACCAAATGACCATATAATGAGTAACACATTTTCCTGATTGTATCACGAAATGCTACTTTTTATATATAAAGCCTTTTGGTCTTATCTCACGTAAATAAAATACATATTATTAGTGCAAATGCTTTTTCTCTGTTAATATTCAGAAGCAGTTTATAATTTCTCTTCATATGTTTTAATTATTTATAATAAGGAAAAATGCATGCAAACTCATTTAATTTAAGTGATTTATAAATAAACACCTTCAACCATGAAATCACCCTATTAGATCTCAAAATTCAATGATTTGTTAAAATAGATCCTTCCATCCAATTTTTGTCAAAATCTTAACTACAAATTAATAATTTTTTAAAATCATTTTTTATTTCTTTATTTTTATTTTATTAAATTTTAATAAAACTAAAGAAAAATATAACTTTTAGAAACATATTCAAATCTGATTCGTCAATGGGGTTAAGATTTGGAATTCTGATTTGTTTATGAAAATGAGTTTTTTTTCCTTTAGTTTTATTAAATTTTGTTAAAATATAAATAAATAAATAATAATTTTAAATTTATTAATTTGAGTTTGCCATTAAAATTTTAACGAAAATTGAATGAGAAGATTTATTTTGATAAATCATTAAGTTTAGAAACTTAATATGAAGATTTTATAGTTGATGATAATTATTTGTAAACTACTCAAAGTTAAGAGGTCTGTATATATTTTTTCTTTTATAATACATTGCACAATGCGTGCAATAGAGTAAACCTAAAATGTCTAAAAAAAAGAATAAATATAAAATAAGTAATATACTATGTTCAAAACATAATTCGTAAAAAAGAGTGTAACATTAATAGCATGTTTGGGATAGTGTTTGCTGTCTCAAAAGCACTTCTGAAGGGAAAAAATTCATCTTGAAAGTCGTGCTATTATGTTTGGTAGTCACAATAGAATTGTTTCTTACTTGAAATCAAAGTTTTGATTGAAGTAAGATTTTGTTGCTTTTATGTTAAACCAAAAGCCAGTTATAGAAATTTTGACATTTTTAACCTTGATATTTCTTCCTTACAATTTATTTTGTCTTTTTCTATTACACCTTAACTTATATCCTTTTTGTTAATTATATATTCAGAAGTAATTTTAATCAATACTATCTAAACAACATTTATTTTACCAAAATCAATTTGCAGACAAAATTTTTTAAACATATATTACTTCACTCCAAAATCACTTCTAACTAAAATCAATTTTACAAAATCAAATTCATTCAAAATTAAGTTTGTAAAATTTAATTCAAACACACACTCAAACTAATTGCTTGTTCTATTGAGTTATTGCTTGCTGCATTAATTTGAGTTATAATTACAAATGATACAGTCCTATTTTATAAGAGATTAAAAGTTTTGATTTTTATATTTTTCATAGGTTTATAAATAATTAAAAATACTTAAAATTCTATATGAATCTTTCTTCTGATAAAAAAAGTTGTTTTGTTTTGAGTTATATTGGCCACTATATTTTAGTTTCTCTCAGATATCAAATAGAATAGCAATATATAGAAATTGGCATTCTAATTATGATTTGATAATTTTTTTAATTATTGAATCTTTCCTCAAACATTAAAAAAAAAAAAAAACTATCCTTTTCTGTATTCCGAATCAAATGATGGCGTGCGCTACTTGCAAGAATGTCTGGTAAAGTCGAATTCGTCCAAAATTTTAGTTTATAAATTCATTTTTGTGTTATGTTTATATAAAATTTTTAACTTACATTTTATATATATATATATATATATATATATAATATATATATATATATATATATGAATTTAATTTTAATTTATTGTCAATGTAAATAATTTTATACTATATTTAATAATGAGTTATTAAAGTATTACAAAATTTTGATTAAAATAATAACTATGTAAAAAATCAAACATTATTAAATAATAATGTAAAAAAATTTACATTAACATTAAGTGACAATTAAATCATATATATATATATATATATATATAAACAAATTATTTTACTTATAGGGCTCCACCATCACATGTCCACAAATAATCGAATAACAAAAAGAAAATCCCACTTGTAGTTTAATTTATTCAACATTTAATAAAAAAAGCAATATTTTCTGGTCTCACTCTTATATGAGTATGAGAATAATAAGATGTCATTTGGCAAGTTGTCAAGTGGCTAATCTTAAAAGAGTTCTTTTGTATTGTGAATTAATTAAATGAGTCATTCCCATACTTCAAATAATAATAAAGAACTGTATTTATATACTCGAGTTTGTTTGGGAAGTTATAATTAACAAAAAAAAAAACAAGTTTTCATAAATTTTTCAAAATTTAAGATAAGAAATTTTGTTTATATTGACCTAAAAATAAACACAAGATGTTTGGTTTCTTCGGGTGAAGGGAAAAGATATGATCCTCATTCCTAGGTCCAAGTTCTACCCAATGGAATCAGCTAACTGAAAGTGGCCAAATTGCCTTGTGGCCACGATGGATACATGTGGCCATATCACTACTAATCTACCCTTTTTTGGGGCCACACGGATCAATCAAATTCAAGCCCCGTAATTTTCCCAGCAATCCTTTCTCTTTTTTCCCGAGAAAAATGATATTGCTGAAAAGGAAATTATGAGGAGCAGGGGGAACAGCGGGGAAATTTACACATAAGAAAGCAGTCACGTACTGGGAAAAAGCATGCCAGTTGCTAATATTCCTTTGTCGTTTTCGGACCTCCTTGCTATTAATTTTCTTTGGTTTCCTTCGGAAGCAACATAGAAACCTGCTTAGTCAGATTACTTTGACTTTTTCTTATTCTTTCAACAGCGACAAATATTTGATTCTAAAGAGCCTCCAAAGTCCACCGCAGTTATGGCACTTTGGTCCACCTAAATAACATAAAATGTTTCTATATTTTATTTACTAAGTTTCTATTTTTTATTTTGTAACCTATGTCTCTAGAAACAAAACAGAACCTGGTTAATCAAGGGCTATTATTCCATTAGAAATAGTTAGGGATCTGTACTCTTTCTTTAGCATGCCTAACTCCTTTTGACAATCCCTTATTTGATTTTTATAAGAAAATAATAATCGTAATAGAAAATGTGAGAGCAAACGCCAAACTTTGAAATTAGTTTAGCCTCTATTCACGTGTAGTTTTGCTTGGAAGAATCTCCAAGGCCTCCAGTTTTGACTGTACATGAGCTATGAATTTGTATGTATGGAAAGAACAAGAAAAGAGCAAGAAGAATGGTATTGGAATTTTAAAATTTTTTTACACAATATAGAGAGAACCTTTTTGAATTTTCAATAAAGGAGAACCGTTGGAATGCTTATAGAAAATTTTATATACAAAAGGTATTGAACATTTGATGAATTAAAATTTAACCTGAGTAGCAGAAAAGAAAAATCTTATTCTTATGATCTTGATCAAGCAACAGAAGCATAAATGGATTGATGCTGAAATCCGCAGCTAAGGTCGGTGGTTTTTTCCCCGGGCCCATACTTTTATTTCCGAGACACTTTGCTTTTGACAAAGCAGAATCATAGTTAGGAAGGTTAGGACCAGATTGTTAATATTATATGAATGTGCAAGACCAATCAATTTTAAACAAATTAGAAAAAAAAAAGAAAAAAAAAAAGGAGGTTTGTGGCTGTGAGGAAGGGAGAAATTGGATTGTGTCGCCATAGAAACTTCAAGTAAATATCTCGGTGCCTACTATATCAATATTAACAATGAAAAGTATTATAGATTAATCTAGTAGCACCTCTCAGATGAATTAGCAAGAAACGTTTTCTGGCTTTCAAATCATAGGAACTTTCTCAAATTTTTCAGATGCATTCAGCAACCCCGACAGATTTTGGATTTTTCATTTCTTCTTTGGAAAAAAAAAAAAGCTGTCTGCATCAAAATGTATACAAGTGAATGAGAAATTTCGTGTACTTTTATATTGTATGCTCAACTATTAATATGTATGCCTAATTTATCACATTGTAAGCATCTCATATTTACGATAAGAATTTGAAAGTATCTAACATTTTTTAAATGTATGTGTAACATAATCATATTTACGCTATGTTTAATAGATTGAAAATGAGAAAGTAAAAATAATAATGTATTTAAATTTTATTATAATTAAATAAATGTTATAAAATTGTAATATGTCCGTACTTTCGAAAAAGACATAATATCTTTAGGTTAGAAGAAGTTCAATATCTATTATCACCCTCTTATTACATAAGAAAGTCATATTTTTACATGTTATTAGTAATGCACAAGAGGATGTGTTTCTCTGCCTTTCAATCACAAAACAGTTGCAATAATAGAATTTTCCATAAAATATATACTTATATGGCACGTAGTGTAACAATATGACATGGAGTGCATGAACTAAAAGGGGAATGGCCTACTTGATATTTATATATAACTAGCTATCATTAAAATAACTGATGGAAGAAGAGAGAGAGAGAAAAAACAAAGAAAGGAAAGAAGAAAAGGAAATTATGCCGCTGGTTTTGAAGCTTACCATATTTATACAAGTTTGGTTGGAGCTGCTTGTTTTTGTTTCAATGAAACTATGAAACTATACAAGGGGCGATTAAGGGGTTCATTTATCATTGATTGATAGCTCATGCTAAGATTCTGTTTCTAATTAGTACCAATATTCTAAGTTGTTATTTGTAATACTACATAGAGAAGGTACTCAGGAAAAATCAAAATTAGGAATGTGGTTACTCAGCCCAAAAAGAAGAAAAAAAAAAGAATTTGGTTTCTACGATCTCCACATTTTTTAAGTTTAAACGCCCTCAAAAGAGGGTTAGAAAAGTCACTTTGGGAGAGAAGGTAGAGTTGAAAACGAAAGAAATAAATAAATGCCTCAAATGTAAGTTAAGCATGATGATGACGGCCATGTCCTTTAAAAAATAGCAAATTTAAGAAATTAAGGATATTGCTCTTCAATGTCTTCATGATAAAGGGCGTGTTAAAGACAGCACAAGCAAAATATTAATTACGCTATTAATAACTGATTTTCTATCGTTTTTTCTCCCTCAATTTTGCAATTCGCTGTTTATGTTTACATTGGCTAAGTTCACATCTTTCTCACAAAATATTCTGCTACATTTATAAATATAATAAATGATATTACCATGTAAGAGTTACCTGGCCTGGCCAATGCATGTTATGGTTAGCAAAGATTCATATGCAAATGATTTATTGGTTGGCAATTCTTACCTCATGAAGCTCAAGATTATAAAAAATTATTAGTGGGGTTAATAATGTGGTCCTTCTTTTTTCATTAAGCTAGTGCACCAAGATTGTGCTCTTTCACTAGGTCTCTCTGTGCATAAGGCAGAAACAGAAAAATCGCTTTCTGTTTCACTGTACAATTGTATTGGTCCTTCGTCGAAACTCCATATGACTGAAAACCCCGGTTTCCAGATCGTTAATTTAAAATTTATCTTATCCCTACACAATAATTTTGTTAAATTTACTGAACAGAATGGATTTAGATTTTTTTATTTCATTCAAGTGAGTTAATATACATAAGAATCTCTCCTCTTAAGAATAAGTGTCTTTTTAACATGATAGGATAAAGCAAATCAGTGGCAAAGGTTAATGAAACTACATAATCCTTACAGTAAAGGTTCTTATTATTGTGTACACTTTTTTACTTTAAAAAAAAAAGAAAATAAAAAGGAGGTAGCTGTGGGATCATTGTGGCCCCTCCATTTTCATATTTAGTATAGTTGCTGAAAAGTACAAGGGCTGGGGAAAAGATGTGGTTGTTTCGTCCCTTTGTGCCGTGAAACCTAAGTTTATAAATTGACCAGACACCCCCGGCTGGTTCGTGACTTGAGCCAACCAGTGGAAGCGAGTGTGATTTTTTGGGAGCAAACCTTTTCTATAAAGCCCTTACTGAGCAGAGGAAGCAACCACGTACCACAATCAATCGCCATCTCTGCTCTGCTCTGTTTTTCTACTGCTTCTGCCCTTTCTTTTCATTACTCTGTCTCCCACAGTTTCTTCCAAATTTCTTCAGGTATTAAGAATTAAGGGTAAGCTTTGTGTTGGTATCAAAAGGCTTTTAAGGAAGATAGGATGACGAACCAGAATGTGGTGGCTCCCGAGCCCAAGTCGTGTATTAACACTCTTGTGGCGGTGGCAGTGTCGATTTCAAACTCTCCTCTGCTACCCAGCGCAGCTGTGGCGGAATCGCTGGCTGTGCTTGGTGGCCTTTTTGGCTTATCCCAGATAAAAATTAGGAAGAAGTTGGAGGATGGGGGTGGAAAAGGAGGAGCTAAAGTTAACACCTGGATTGATTCAATGAGAGCTTCCTCTCCAACTCGTGTCAAATCCACCGTGCCCACTTCAGAAAACCAAGAGAAAAGTTCTTGGGTTGTAAGCATATACGACCCTTTCTCGGAACTTCTGTTTTAACTTTTTGCTGTTATCAATGGTTATGCTGACTATACTCGACTCTGTTTTATTCCTCAACTGTTTGCAGCTTTATCATCCTTCAGCGCTGAACATGTTTGATCGGATAATATATAAATCAAAAGGAAAGCAGATCGTAACCTTTCTTGACTACGATGGAACTCTCTCGCAAATTGTTGCAGATCCAGATAAAGCATTCATGACTAGAAAGGTTTCCCTTTGTTCTCTCGTGTTTCACTTTCACTCTGCTCAATTCATATTAATAGGATAGAACTTATATTTGTAATTAACCTTCCTCGTTGTTTTCTTAAATTAGATGAGAGCGACGCTAAAGGACATAGCAAGACATTTTCCCACAGCCATCGTGAGCGGAAGATGCATAGACAAGGTACATTTTCTTCAAAGCAAAAATGTAAAATAACTTAAAATTGATTATTCATTATGATAAATTGAATTTTTTTTTATTCTGACAACTAATTGGGGTTCCTTTTTTTTATTATTTTCTTTCAGGTATATAACTTTGTAAAATTGGCAGAACTGTACTACGCAGGAAGCCATGGCATGGACATCCAGGGACCAACAAAAAGCCGGAGTCCTAATAAAGTGAGACAGTTTCTGTAACAAATTAATGTAATGAAAGACTTTATATTTCTGTTCTTTCATCTTAGCTTCGTGATTTCTTGCTTTGTTTCAGGGTACTGAAGCGGTGCGTTTCCAACCAGCGAGTCAATTCCTGCCCATGATGGACGAGGTTCGTTTTTCACAAACCTTCCATTCCCACCAAATTGGCATTTGGCAAGACATGACGATTAACTGCGTCGTTATCAAATTTTTTTCTTTCAGGTGTACAAGATCTTGTTAGAAAATACAAAGTGTGTCCCTGGGGCTAAGGTAGAGAACAACAAGTTCTGCTTGTCCGTGCACTTCCGTTGTGTTGACGAAAAGGTACGCAGTCAACAAAATATTTTAATAACTCACTTACCAAACCCACACGCACACCCAAAAACACATTAATCGGTGGCTAACGTTATTTTATCTAACCTTTTGACCCCCTTTCTTTTTCTTAGAGTTGGGCAGCATTGGCGGAGCAAGTTCGGTTGGTGCTTAACGAGTACCCAAAACTTAGGCTAACCCAAGGGAGAAAAGTGCTCGAGATCCGTCCAACCATCAAATGGGACAAGGGCAAGGCTCTTGAATTCTTGTTAGAATCGCTAGGTGAGTATTCATGCAAAAATACATAGCCTTCCTTTGAGAGTTGCTACATATATAGTGAGCCATATCTCACTAATTAACTATCATATTCTTTACTTCTTTCTAGGATACCAAAATTCTAAGGACGTATTTCCAATCTACATTGGTGATGATCGAACTGACGAGGATGCTTTTAAGGTAACAAATGCTGCCACCTTGCTTGTTAAAATTGTAGTGCTATAGTATATTCCACTTATATATTTTTTTAACTGACCTGTTTGCATTACGGATATTATATAATCAGGTTTTGCGCACTAGGGGTCAAGGGATTGGGATTCTTGTTTCTAGAGTTGCAAAAGAAACAGCCGCATCCTACACCTTGCAAGACCCATCAGAGGCAAGTCCAATATATACTTTGTTAAATGTTTGGTGGTGTTCAATTCAAACATTAATCTTGAGCAATATATAAACAATTAATATCTTTATGCTTACAGGTTGAGCAATTTTTGCGGCGTTTGGTGGAGTGGAAAAGAACGAGTACCGTCACTCGCACAAGTATAGAGAGTTGTAGACTACTGTAGATGATCAGTTCAAGGAATTGACACCACCCCGGAATTTGGTCAAGGGGGTGGATCGAATTGTATCAATTTCTTGTTGAAAATGGAAAATACTAATGTTCCATGATTTAAATTTTTGGGGACAAAGTCCAAATCGAGTCCCTCTTCTTTGTCGAAATAGATCTATTTTCCTTCACACGTTTGCATGCGCATGCGGATAGTGAAAGACAGATGTTTTATGCCGCAGTTGCAAAATGGCACGTCGACCATATTGCTCAGTTTGAATTGTACTTATCGTACATGTGGCCAATGTATACTGAAAATGATAATCACAAACCGCAACTTGAAAAGCTGATTCAGACAATCGGAAACACAAAATAGGTTAGTTTAGGATATTTAATAAAAGTAGCTTTTTTTTTTAACTTTTTGTCCAAATAAAAAAATTATGATAATAATGAAAATATAATAAGAACAAATATGTCTTCATATAAAATTTCTTAGCTTTTATGGAGTATTTCTTTTTAAATCTTCTTGTTTCCACTCGTATTATATACAAACTAAGTTCAACTAATTCAGAGAGAGACTGTATGGTTGAAGTTCATCTTTTAATTGTTTAAGCAATGCATTGATACCACTACTTTACACCACTCAACTCAATAAAGGAATAGTAAAATTTCCTTATACTACTTGTTAACGTTTAGTCGTTTATAGTAATTATCCAGTCACTATATAAAAATTTTGACCTCGATTGTGGCATTAATTTAGGCTTGTGGACATGGGTCACTGACCAATTACATATGGCATAAATATTGTAAACTCAAGAAAGTTGTGGATAGCAGTGTTCTCGGGAACTCCAGCTTATTCAGTTTGGCATCCAATTAAGTGAAAGGCTAAAGAAAATTAAAGATACGAAAACCAAGTGAAATCTTTAACTTGGTGTCTCTCTACCCTCATTTCCACAATCAGAGCCATATTAATATTCAGTCGTCAAGATGCCTCTTGTCACCATGGTAAAATGGAACTCACAGCTTAAGAAATGCACGCGTGTTGTATTGATGTTTAGATTTATCCCTAAAGAAATGGTAGCAACTTCAATAATTGGGAGGCTTATCTTTTCAGGAGGACATGCCCAGCAGCGCACACATGCGGAATGTAGGTCGCTAATGAAGTTGGAAAAACTTAAACTTACAAGGTCTGTATTTTTCATGTCTGTAAAAATTTTAGATTATATATAATATTATGCAAATTCTTTTACCTTTGTATAAATTCAATTTTAAAAATAGATTTAGAAATATAAAAATTAAAGCTATAAATTTTATATAAAAAGGGTGTTGAGTTGGAAATACACAATAAAATTTATAGTATTTAACATATATACATACATACAGACACACACTCTATAAACTATTTGTCCACAAGGAAAGTCTGAATTGGAAGCTATTCTATTTTGTTTATTTATTAAATATTTTTTTAATTTAGCAATAGAACGGGTTGGGTGGATTGCTCACTAACTGTGAAAAGAGGGAACAGAAGAAGTCTATAACTTTCACATGCATATCCTTATCATCATGGGCCATGTGTGTAATAGCCTCACATAACCAAGTGTGACAAATAAGTTCACATTGTGTTCCATAGAGAAAGCTTTCTAAATCATGCTTTTGGCTTCCTTTTTCCTCATAAATCACCACGTAATAATTGTTCAAAGGGGAGTGAATTCAAACTTTAGGTGGGAGAATAAATACTACATCAAGCTGAAACCGAGATATGGCTCCTTCTCTCTTTTGATTATCAATTATCCATGTTTCTGGTTTTGGTTGGCCACTTTTTCCTTACCTGAATTATGCATTGCATTACTAAACTAGCTAATAATTAAGATAACTATAACACTCTCAAACTATACCCATCATTGAGTCATAAAACCCTCAAAAACACTTCCATTATTGCCAACAACCCTATATTCCATATGGTCAAGGTGCTTTGAACTGAGTCAGTCTCGTAATTAATTACCAAACATAGGGTATTAAAATTGAAGGAGATACACATCACAATTATAGTCTGACTCTTAGTAGATAAACCTGCTTGGTCCTGTACCTCCCAACTTGTATACTGAGCATTATCTTCACCCTTTTGTCAGACAAGATTTGGAAAAAGACATGGGCACAAGGGTTGAATTTAATAAGCTTTAATGGGAATGAGAAGAGAGTTGGAGCGGCTGACACCATCATAGGGTGCTAGGAACTGTTAGTCTGAAGCGTATTATATTAATTATACATGATTATATATTGAAGGCAGTCCTAAAGTTAAAGCGAAGATCTGGGATAATAAACTAATTAAGATGTACTTATTAGGGCACAGGGTTGATCTTGATCCTCATTCCTAACATATCCCTCCCAAGTTACAATTAACAATTAAAAGCCCCATCGTAGTTTAATTAGGATATTAAACCTAAACAGAACCTTTAATTGCTCACGAAGAGATGTTGTACCAAACCATTGGGCACCCTGATTTGACAGAGCCCACCTAGCTCAATATCAATATCCATCAAAGGGTATCTCAAAATAGTAACTTTTTATACAATGCAAGAGATCTGATTTCTAGTTTAATGGGTTATTTTCAAAGGGTTAGGTGTGTGAAAGGGAAACCCACTACTTTGTGAATCTTATGAATGGTTGAAGTGGAGTTGGAATCCACTCAAAGTGCTTGATTTGAAGAAGACATTGGGATTCTTAATGGGGACACCAAACATGCTTCCAAGCTTTGGAACCCATGCCTTCATCTTCATACGTGTAAAGATAGGTTGCCACTCGATTCAGTTTCATCATTGGTGCCTTAAACTGAAATAAACAATGTCTTAGGAGCTCCAATTATTGGTAGAAAACGGGCACTCCCCAACTCATCCAACTGAACCCTTCATCACTCCCGAATTTTGCTAAAGTCGAACAGCTTTCACTCATGTATGTATCATTCATGACTTGTGAGTGAGAAAATATATATATATAAAGCCTGCCTTCTATATATTCATTTCCTATTATGGGTGATATCGAGGCAATTTAAGAATTAAGATACATATGCCTTTCAGTTATAAACTTTATGCTCCCAATAAACCACACCTGAGAATAAAAAAAAGGATGACAGACCATACCCATCTTGTTATTGGGATATTTTTAAACGTTCCCACCATAATATCCTCTTGCGTCCTCAACAAATAGTGTTCTTTGTTTAATTATTACTCGAGCACTGTTGTGTGCTTCAATAATTAAGTTAGATAGCTACCAGGCATATGGTTCTCTGTAATGCATTATTCTGCAATAGAGACAGTCAATAATGGATCTCCATAGGCGTGTCTGCTCTCTGCCGAAGGACATCCATTGGTCCCCGCATAGAGGGTCGAGCGGTTCATTGTATATTTATGCAATGCCAAAATATAAGAAACGTCGTACGCTGTGGATTAATGGTGAGTTGTTGGTTAGCGCTTAGCATTGAATAATTGGGTTAAGCATGCTTATGACCAGTTGCTGCTGTTGAAGGGAGCAAAATAGTGGTTGTTTTGAGTTTGCATAAAAGGGTTTTTGCCGGTATCTAGCCCTTCATTCATTGTTGATTAGAAGGACAGGTAGTGTAAACGTTCGAGAAAGCGATTAGCTAAAAAGATATATGCATAAAACAGATCGGTGAGCATTATAGCCTTTCGGCTACAATGCATCCACCCAGTTCTCCAAATGGGACAGATGTAGCCATAACGAGCAAGCAGTTCGCTTTGGTGATCATAAAATGCCAAAGAAAATGCTTATATGGGCTGGCACCTAACCTTTCCTTACCAAGAACCTGCAACTTTTAATGAGTAGCACCCTAGCAGATATAGACCACTGAACTTGGTAAAGAAAGGAGTTTGGGATAATATGCAAACTATTCTAACGTTTGGATTCTTCTTTTCTAGCATCTTGATAGAAGAATCTGGAAAACAGTGCTTCTATTTGCTTAGAGAATAACAACTGTAAATATGTCCCGCCTAAAAGTACAGTTATCCTATTTTTATTTTGGAAAATTATTTTTCTATATCATTTCTAATTTGCACTACTTTTTTTCTACAAGAGAATTCTACACGTGATTAATTCATTAGAACGATATGCCCAGAAATTAGATCAGTTCTTATGAAAAATGGAAAAGGGCCAACTATATCTTCAAACAAACCATTAAAACTATTTTTGGCAGATATAAACTATCTGGAACTGAACTAACGTAGTCTTTTGTACCTTGGTTTTAGATAAAAATTAATTATCCAATGCTTTTAGATATTAACAATTTCTAAGTGAGCCACACCATATCATCACATTAATGTTTCAGTAGGTTAGTAAAACTGAGTTGCTGTATATACCAAAAGGTATATGTCACAAGGTGATTTAGACAATCCATAAACTATAACTTAAATTGTTAAAAGAGAAACTAAAACAAAAGACTTGAGGTTCTTTGGAGCATCAATCATGCTTCGACATGAAAAAAAGTGATAGGTAATCTTTACACTGTTAGGTATATACATTCCCCCGGCCCAAAAGAAGAAATTGTTGTACAGTTTTGTTTGATAATAATGGGACCTAATCATATCTCATATGTGTACATCAATACTTTGGCTTATTGCTAGTGTATGGACATGTAAAAAATCAGAGGTCATTCTGCTTGATACATCTGTACTTTCGATTGCATAATATTAGTCATCGTTACCACTTATTATATTTATGACTTTTATATGCAGAATCGTTAGTTTATTTAATGTGTATTGTTCGTTACTCACAATTAAATTGAAAAATTGAACGCACAAAAGTGTGTCTCAGTAATAAGCAAGCTGAAATCCTAATAAGATAAGTTTTATCTGTAATATCAAAAATTCAAATCATGTTACAAAATAATTTGTAGAAACGAACAGTCTTAATACTCTAAGTGAGAATTAGTCTTACACCCTAAGAGTATAAGGACAACTCATAAGAAAAAAAATTGAAAAATAAATTGGATGCACAAATGTTAACGATTAAGTATTAATAATTAAGTGGTGTTTTTGTTTGATGGAAATAGGGGAAAATATTGGGTGAGGTCTGGCAATTCCCCCTCCTGTGGTCTCTCCCATCATGTTTTTTCTTTTTCCTTGTTTGGAGAAAAGTAGTGTTGAGAAATAGAATTGATCATCACTCACGAGTCGAAGTTGAGTTGTCAATTTGAATCAACAGGTGTGGGAATGAAGAGGGTAATCTAAAATTTGAACAATGCAGTGTGTTAGATTCAAATTTCAATTAAACAATCTCTAAAGAGACATAGTGTCAATTGAGTTATCACTCCTAGTCACATAATTTCATACATTGACTTTAAACAACCTCAATGGCCAAGCTAAAGCCTAGCTTATGGTCGGATCTATTGAAATTTAATTGACCGGATAAATTTGAGGAAGCTCAAGTTTATCCAATTGTTTGACAAAGCAAAGATGGATAACATACCATAATGCTGAGTACTGGATACTACATAAGTGCAATAATTATTATCCTTAAGCCTTAAGGTCATGTTTAGTATATATAGTATAAGGCCTAATAATATAAGTTTATACTATATGATACATTTTTATCATATATTTGATGTGGCATCTAATAAGATAAAATTATCTGGTTTACTCATTTTTATCCAATAATTATAGGATAAATTAATCAAAACCTCATGTGGCTTGATAAAACCTAATATAATTATTAGATATTAAGTTAGATAAAAATAAATACTTCAATTCTAAATCAATCTAAACTCTTACCTTAGGATTATTTTGTATTAAGTTAAATAAAAATAAATACTCTAAATCCAAATCAATCTAAACTTTTGCCCTTGTATTTTTCTCCTGCAATCAAGCCTTATCTTGTGCAATATACTACATAAGGCCTAATTGTTGTAAATATTATTTATTTCTATTATTAGTTCATTTTCGGCATGAGGAAAAAAAAAAGTAAGCACTCAATAGATATTGCTTACATGCAGCGGTTGAGAAAGTTTGCTTCAAAAAAGTTGGTTCAACGATATAAGTCGCTAAAACTTTAATTTCAAATTCCACTAGCAATGGTATATCGATGTTCTAAAAATAATTTTATCGTGGAAGCGCTTCCTATCAATTTCAAACAAATGCGACATGAGAACCCTTCCAAATGCATGACGGTGACAGACGGTGTAATATTTCTTGACTGACTCCAATTTTTTCAAAAGAAAGAGAATTCGTAATTGGAAAGCGAATTGTTTAAGTTCCTTGAAAATTTGACCCAGCTACAATTTGACTAGCTCATCAATAAGCTTGGAGGAGTGTGATTTTGAAAATGACAATGATGTTATCAAATGGAGAACAGGAAAGAAATTGACTTCAAATCATATATCAACATCAGGTTTTGTTATTATTTAAGAAGCCTTTAATTTTTGCAGAGTTGTAAAAATCGAACTGAACCAGCCAAGAAGACCAATTCAACCGACAACTGATCTATTGGCTGGTGCGGTCAGATTTCCAAAACCGGTATATACTAGAACCGGATTTGGGCTGTTGAAGCAAACCTGTGTAAAGAGGATGGCAACCACGTAGCGTCACCACCAAACTAACAAAGTATCTTATTCGTATATTGTCATTCTTTATTACTATATTATAAGAGTTGGCTTGAAAAATTACTGTTTCGAATCTTGTTACTTTAGTTTCAAGGGAGTTACTTTATCACTTAACCATTACTAGTTATTAGTTAGTTAGTTCATATTATATCTTATATAATTAATTAATAATATTGAATTGTGTTTTTTTATTTTCTAAACAAATATATATGTGTACTCTTGATTTAGTATTAATAAATTTATACACATCAATATTTCATCAAATTAAAAAATATTTTAGCATATTAATAAATAAGTAGATTTAGTAAAAAATATATTTATTAAAAGACTATAATTTTAATACTTGATAAATCTTCAAAAATATCAAGAGAATGAAAATAAAATAAATGGTCAAGATAAATTAAAGATGGAACAAATAACAAATGTATAATATATTACATAAATATAAATATTTATAGAATGAAAATTTATACATACTAAATTTTTAATATATTTAAATATACATCAGTTCGATCACTGTTTAACTACTATTGAATTATTGAACCGTGAATCAGTTTTTTCACTGATTTAATGATTGGTCTGATTTTTAGAATCTTGAATTTTAGTCAAACCAAAGTTAATATAATATATGGACCATATATAACAGTCACCTAAATGCTTGTGACCTAATATTTATACAGTACTGCTATATGCAACGAAATTAATATTACGAAATATTTTATGCATGATGTGACGGAATTCAAGTAGTGACCTTATATGGATTTAATCATCATCTACTACTTTCATTTCCCTCTTTCTTTTTATTCGTGAAGACTTTTGTTTGATAGTAATTAGCATTTCTCTTATTTATATTATGCTTTCTTATTGGATCTTATAACACTCCGTTTCCGTATTATGCAGTAGCTTTTTTTTTCCAAAAATTTATTGTACGGTAGCTAATTGATTAGACTACCCATTATTCATATGTACATACTATATATAATCCTTATCTAACGCTAGTGTGCTCAAGTCTCCTTTTTTCTTTTTTGCTAACGCTTAAGTTTCCTATATGTATTTGTACGACAAGAAAATATTGATAGCAAATTCGATTAAAAAGAAAACAAAAACAAATTCGAAAAATTAAAAGCAGCTAATTAATATTCGCAAGGGAAATGATACAAAATTTAAAATTTATTTACAACTTTACGACTAAAATATGAATGTTGGGTCAAAACCAACGACATCGAAGAAGAAAAATTTTAAAATTTACTGCTATTGAATCTAGAATTTAAGAATTACAAGGGAGACGACAAAATTGTTTTGTCCATGTCAGCTGCTTTTGTCCACACTTGGGACAAATGCTCAAGCTTCAAGATCATTTGAAGATACCAAATAATTAATTAAGGTAAAAAAAAAAAACCTAAGCAACCGTTTTCCTCGTATACCAGAAGCTCTCATGAAATGGATCTGAAGTCAAGACAAGGAATGAAGGTGGAAGTGCTCAACAGCTAGTACCGTTTGGTTTGGCATTGTTGAGAAAGTACGCGAGTGGCTTTGGTCAATGAATCCACCGTCACTTGGCACGTAACATCGTATTTCATTGTCCCACTATGCAGCCACCCCATTTTCATTCGTGCTTGGACGTGAATGGTTAAAGAGAATGTGACATGCACTTTGTTTCCATCGCTTGTCATGCTTTCGTCGACCTCCTTGGGCAGCTCGGCTTTTGAGCCCTTCAAGGCTACGCCAAACTGTGTTGAATTATCGTGGCCTTGATGGAAAGTTGGGTAGGCTCCTGAAGCAATTTCTTGTCGACTTAAAGACAGGGAAACACCCCCTCTTTCTTTATACAAGATGCCCACTTTTGAATTTGGATTGTAGACTTGTAAAGTAACCTTGTACTGCGGGTGGGGTGCAATCTCGAGGAGAAAGCGTTGGACGGAAAACCTAGGGTCCTTTGGGGTATTTAACACGGAGAAAAGGCCACCAAGCAGGCCTCCAATAAAGATGACAATGGCGATGAAGACAATGATTAACACAAAACACCAACAGCATGTACGCTTTGTGTTCCTCGGAGGAGAGTTTCGGTGGAGCTCGGCGATGCGGGCATTTTCTGGGGGTGGAACGCGGTAGATTTGGTCCTTGGGGAATTGAACAACGTAGGTCCCAGTGCTGATGTTGGGTGACTGGAGTTTGGGACTATGGCTATTGTTGGCATAAACTGGAGGAGGAGGAGGTGACGGCAATGGCGGCGGCGAAACCCGCTCCTCCATGGGAGTATGGGGAGCGGTAGGGGAGGAGACGGAGAAGAAGGTATGGTGGAAGAATATGGGGATGTTATTAGAGAGGAGTTTCCATGGGGCATGAAAGTGGCGTTAGTGTATGGAGTATGCAGGGGGAGGGGGAGGATGTGAGATTGAGAGAAAAGGGAGTAAAGCTTTGGTTGAAAATTGAGAGAGACTGGGGAGATGTCCCAATATTAGATCATCTACATTAGATTTAGAGCTGCTTTTACGGGTCAACTATATATGTCACATAACTTACGGCCCATGGATTATTTGAGATTTTTAGAGCTGTTCTACTTTATTTAAATTCTTCATATTAAAAATAAATCCCAAAATTGTATTATTTGCATACTTGATATATGAATTTGAAAGTTATCTCTAAATATACAATTTAGTGCATGTTTGAGTTTTTTTTATTCAAAATAGTTTATAATTAAAAATCATGCAGAAAGGATTTTGAAAAAAAAATAATTATTTTTTAAAAATTAAGTTTTATTGAACATTCTTTTAATTGGGAGGTCAAATTTAATGGAATGACTGCAATGATTGATTGGCCAAATAGAGTCTTCAATGTGAACCCGGCTTTCATGAATTAATATTTTGATCCGCATAGTGATCTCACAGAGTTATTTCATGCTGATATTGTTGGGACTTTTTTTATCCCATATTATTTCTTTATAGTGCTTTTTCTTTCTGGCCTTTGGCCACATATTAATACCGACAACAAAAAAAACGTTCTCATCATAGCGCATTTTATTTATGTATATTATAGAGCGAACCAAACATTTTACAAGAGCAAAATTTCTACCTAGGAGCTGTCCTTGTTAATGGTCTTCTTTATTTTTCGCAATGCTTGTTAATGGTCTGATAAATCCATACCTGCCTGGATATGCCTACGTTTTATTTCTTTCCGGAAATGAGGGGGTTACTTTGTTTTTTTTTTAGTTCAGCAAATGGTGCCGAATTCTGTCAAATGAAAACAATGTGGTGGAGACCCAACAGTGATAGTCCATTCTGTACAAAAAGTAGGCATCCAATGCTCGTATCATTGGCAGATTCCAAAAACAATGTTCATATCATTAGTAGACCCAAAAACAAAATATTCATATCACTTGTTTGGGCAATTTTCTGGATATCAGAGCTATGTGGTGGGACTGCTAGGGATGAGACGGAGAACTTGGTGTGTGATTACTCTAGAGGAAATTGGCTCTTCCACTGTGCTGATAGGTGAGTGTTAGGGGTTTGCTACTTGGTAATATGCTACCATGGCAAAGAGGTTATCACGTGGTTGTCTTTGAGAAGGACTCTGTAGTGCAGTAGTGCTGATGCTAAAGCGAGGTTACATGTACGAAGACTCGACTCTTGACTCTTGAGAAGGAAGAGTTTAAAGGAAACAATATCAATTCTCACTACAACATCATGCATCATTAACATCAACTACATGAATCAAAGGGTATCAAAAGCTCCCTCTATTAATCTCCGAGAACACCAACTTTTATCTTGGTTTTGACCACTTTCAAAATCATATTGAATAGTACTTCTTATAATCCTTATCCTGGAGTGCAACAATTCTTTAGGTCTACATTTTAATTCCTATGGTTTAAATCTGTGTAGCTCTACTCATCAAGATAGTAGGCATTGAATGTCCATATCATTGAGTTTGGATACTGATACAAACTTAGAGAGAACCACACCCTAAAAGCTAGCTATTGAGGTGGGAGAGTACAAGGCCATATAAACCCCACATCAGAATTCCATACTTCTAATATGGGACTCAAGTCCCATATCTTGCAATTGGGTCATAACATTCCACCACGCTCTGCAGTCCCAGCGCTCACGCGGGCTAGTTGTGCACTAGCCCTTTTAATTAGTCCCGGGCGAACAAACATGGTGGAAGGCTCTGATAACAATTAATACGAACATAGAGAAAACCACACCTCAAAAGTTAACTATTAAGATAGGAGAGCCCAAGGCCATATAAACCCCACATTAGAATCCTATACTTCCAATGTGGGACTCAAGTCCCATACCTTGCAATTGGGTCATAACAGGCACTTTTATGGGATATCAGGCAAAACTAAGATTGCAACTGCTAAACAGTTACAGCTAATCAAAAGCACAGATCATATAAAACCTTTCGATTTGAAAAGGATTAAGTATAAGACTCACTTTATAAAGTGAAATGTAACCGGAAAAACAACAATTTTATCATCAATTATTTGAATTTTTATAAATAATCCACGAATTATTATACAAAATATGCACATTTTATTGAAAAAAAAAATTAAACTGATTATTTTAATATCTATAATAATCCAAGTCCACTTTCTTTAGCATCCTAGAGGAGGTCAATCCTAAATGTCAAAACATATAATATACTACAAGAACAATATCTACTCGAAGAAATTTCTTTACAATTATGAAACATGTTTTAGAATAAAATATGATTCTAACTAAATTACTTCAAATTTCTTTTACAGTAAGCAAAAACTTCACAAGTGAAATTTAGTGCAACAAACAATTTATTGAGAGAGGAAAACATAAACCATAGACTGAATGAGCAGCAAATAATAATTTCCGACAGCCCAAGCCAATCAAAGCTCTAATCTTAAAATCATGATCTGCATATCATTTTCTTCCCAACTTAAGACCAATCAAAATCGATTTCTCGTGAGCTCCAAGAATCATGTTTAATTCTTCTAATAGCGTATCTGAATGAGGAGACACAAACCTCTTTAAAAAGTTGTGGTTGGTGACTTTACAGATTGAGCTCAAAGGGGGTCTTCCCTGAAGTAAGTCTTTCTTTTCCAAGACATCTATAACTTTTAGCCGTGGTTTTAACCTGCGCTCAACGCTGCAGATAAGCAACTCAGGGTGGTTAACTACATATGAAATATCACGCTTCCCAGCACTAAGTAAGAGCTTTATCACCTCCTTAATTTTCCTTTCTGATACGGCAAACACCTGGGGTACCCTCCAAAAGACGCCCAAAATATCATTTTCAGAAAACCCCAGGCTCAGGAACAGCTTCAGTTTTGATTGCCAACTTTTCACCGACATTGAACTCATTACACGAATGGCAGCTAGAAACATTCTGGATTTTCTATCAAAGCCCATTTCATTGACCCTGCTAACTTATACCTTAATGCTCTCCGGTTTTAACAGAAAAAATCTGGGGAAATTGAAAACGTACACAACAATTTGTGAAGAGCTTATACCAATACTCTTCAAGTATTCAATATTAGGCAACATGTTTTTCTCCAAATCATGTTTCAAAAACCACCCACTAACCTTTAAGAGCCTACAGACTTCTTCATTTGAGCCCAAAACATTCTTCAACACCATAATGGATGGTCCAAAACACTCCTTGTGAGAATCCAGGGATCACTGGATAGAAGATCAGCCATGTCAGGCGGGGCCAATCCCAAGTCCTGAAAAAGTTTGATTTTGGGTCTAATAGTGTTGTCAAGATTGGAAGAGAGAATTGCGGGAGCCCTTCTAACAACACCTTCAATATGAGTTTTAGAGAACCCATTGTGCCGAAGGAAGGACAGTATAGAACCTGACTGTTGGGGGTTTTTCAGATGTGGAATAGTTGATGAGGCTTTGGTAGCAGCTGCTAAGGAGAAATTGTGCTCCTTGACCAAGTAGTCCAACGTTTCTACACAAGGCTTTGAACTTGTGCGTTCTGTGGCGTTGGAGGAGAAGAATAGAGGGAGATTGAATAGGAGCAAGGGAACTGATGAGCACGTAAACGGTTCTTCAGAAACAAAGAAATAAGGCCTTTGAGAATTGGGGAAGTCATTTCAAATTGGATTCTCAGTAAATGCAACTTGCTATCGCAGAGAACACAGCGTAAAGATCAAAACTTGCCAGCAATTGTGAATGGTGCCTGCCTTTGAAGAATTGGACAACGCAAAAAGAAGAAGCTCCCCGCATAAAGCTCCAATACGCGTGCTTCCTCCATGAAGACTAGCTGAGCTTCCATGACTCTAACTGTAGGCCAAGCTTTTCCTTGCAATCTTCTCTGAATTCTTGAAAACTTCGAGTTCCAAGTTCAAAATCAAACCTCCGAGATATTGCGATTTGCGCATCCCTTCCCTCTTGCTAGGGTTATTTTAATTCCAGGTCAGAGAGAGTACATGATGAAAAGAGCCCAGCCCAACAAGCAAAGGAGGAAGATTAAGGAGCCCAAACCATATGACCAAAAAAAAGATAGGAGCCCAAACAAAAGGAAACACACACACCTAGCAGTTTCCGAGGAGTTGTCAACGTGGGTCAGTCGATTTTATATTGGTCCTCATCTACAAAGTCTTAGCCTATGTGAGTATGTCAAAAAAATTTATATTTTAAATGAGATAAAATTAAGACTAATTTACATGAATCGGAGTTAACTCATGGCCAGCTCATTAATAATTAAATTTTTTTAAAAAATAAAATTTAGTTTTTTGTAATATTTAAAAAGAATAAAATTTTTAAAAAAATAAATTTTTTTTAAGAATAGTCTCTTGCAATATGTAAAGAAAAAAAATTTAAAATTTGGTCTTTTATAATATTTAAAAGAAATTTCATATATTTTTTATTTTTTATTTGGATTTCGCTTTTTAAGAAATAATTTTTCTTTTTTAGTAGAAATCTTTATCTGAAAATGCTGGGTTCTCAAATTTGATACAAGATTTTAAAAAATATTTTCATATAAAAGTAATTTTTATTAAACATTTCCGCACTTTTTTTTTGTACAGCAACAACATTTCTACCCTTCTATGTTAATATAAAAGTTATTCCCAATAGTATTTTTTAAAACTTCAACCAAATATTCCACAAAAACATGTTACACGTCCTATTTAAACTTTTAAAAATTATGATTTTTTTTTTTGTATGTACCGATTACGCAACAATAAATTATTTCATCCTTTTCTAATGAAAGGAAAATTCAATCACAAGTCGCTGTGCCTACTACTCAGGACTTTAACAGTTAAGCCAATTGACATCAATAAAAAAATATGAAACAATCAAAATACACATGGTAAAAAATACATACTTTGATAATATTAAAAATAAACACAAGACTATTTTTTATAGTGCAATCAATATGAGTTCATTTCAATCTGAATTCTGAAAGAAACGCCCCGTTACAATCCAGAGGTGGAAGTTGGAACGGAACGGGGTGTTTCACTTTTTTTAAGTTTCAACGAATAAATGTCTCCATCTTAATCTCCATCATTATCATTCTAATCCAATCGCCTATCCAATTTGATTTTGATTTCAGAATATAATAAAAAAGGATAGGTTACGTTAGGTTTTAGATCTTGGTTGGATTCGTCGTTGATCTTTCTGGTAGCGAAACTCGGAAGGCATGGACGGCATAATGAGCAAGCTCCGTAATCTGGATGCGTACCCCAAACTCAGCGAGGATTTCTACAGCCGAACCCTCTCCGGTGCCCTCATCACCATCGCCTCCTCCCTTCTCATGCTCTTGCTTTTCATCTCCGAGCTTCGTACGCCTCTCCCTCTCTCTCGTTCCTTCCACTCTCCTTTTTTTTTCTCTTTTGTTTCTTCGCTTTCTGCATTTTCATTTCGTCTTTTCTTTTACTTTCATCATGAAACCGAAGCGGGTAGTTTCTTATTATTGTTGGTCATGCTTTTTGATTTGCGTCAACCTTCGTGTTTCCCGCTCGGTTCAGGATTGTATCTGCATGCTGCGACTGAGACGAAGCTGGTTGATACTTCTAGAGGAGAAACACTGCGTATCAATGTAATGTCCTTTGCCACCAACTCTTTAGATTGATAACAATAATCTTCTTGACAACTTCCAGTTTGGGTTTTTTTTTTTTTAATAAAAAAAAATAGAAACAATTCTTTCAAATATTCTATTTTTTTTTGGTCATGCACTCAGAGGAGAGAAATTTTAGAAACTAAACTGAGCTTGAATTTAGAATATGAAAAAGTGATTACACAATAGTCACAAAGTGACTTATATACTAATAGATGACTAACTAATCTTATAACTAACAAATCACCAATTAACCACAATATGTGGTAATACATAAAGTGTTTATCTTTGGCCCTTAGGTTCTGTGGTATTTCCATCCTTTACAGTTTACATGTTATAATATGCTTCAGTTTGGCGTTCAAAGTGCAGTTTGATGTTACATTTCCCGCCCTACCATGTTCGATTCTCAGTCTGGATGCCATGGACATCAGCGGAGAACAACATCTAGATATAGTATGTATCAGAAAAAAAACACTCATTTTCACTTTGTCACTTGAGCGACTTCAAGTTAAAGTATTTTCTCTAAGTGTAATTTTGTTTGTCTTTTGGTTCATTAACACTCAGAAACATGATATAATCAAGAAAAGATTAGACTCCCATGGCAATGTGATAGAAGCAAGGCAAGACGGAATCGGTGCTCCCAAGGTAAACAATACAATTACATTTCTTTCAACAGACGTAGTTTTATAATTCCTCTTTTGATATTTGATATTTGATTTCTAATTTTTTTTAAGTTATGTTCTTTGAAGTTTAACTTGAGATAGTAAATACCTAATTAAGCTTGTTAGCAAGCCCAACTGGCTGACATATTCACAGGAATTTTTCTACCTATGAAATGAGTGTGTACCAGCGGGCATTTCTCTCGTGTTACCTTAGGGATACATTTCTTTTTGGTTTTCCCCTCATTTGTAGAACATTTTTTTATTACTTTTTTTTGTTTTGCACAGATTGAAAAGCCTTTGCAAAGACATGGAGGCAGGCTTGAGCACAATGAGACATATTGTGGTTCCTGTTATGGTGCAGAAGCGGTATGCTTGTCCATATATAGTGTTTAAAATTATACCTCCGAAGCCATGCATGATAAGGAATAGCCGAATAGGATAGATTAATTTAATGCCTTACATGTACTGATTACTGGAGAGAGCAGAGAGTAGATATTGTTGAACACTACATTACATACTAAGAAATCTGGTATTTTTTCACTCCTGTTTGCAACATAAAATTTAAAGGACCATATATTTGTATTTTGCAGTCAGATGAGGATTGTTGTAATTCCTGTGAGGAAGTTCGTGAAGCATATCATAAAAAAGGTTGGGGGCTTTCAAATCCAGATTTAATTGACCAGGTCTGTCGGTATGACTTCTTGACATTTAATTCAATATTATTCCTGGAAGCATCAAACATATTTTTGGTCACTGATAAAAATGTGAATTTTTACACTGCTTAAAGTGCATTTCTTCACTCTTATGTTTATATGTACGGAATTCCCAAAATCATTAGCATTTCTTCTGAGCACATGTATATAATATATCATGGTATTTAACTATGAAATAATGAAACTCTATATTTGTGATACATTTGATCATATGGTGCACTATTTACTATTCTGGATTTCAAAATTAAAATATTGACTCCCACATGTAATGCAGGAAGTACTGTAAACAGAATTGATTTGGTTTACTACTCTCAGTTTTCATTATAGAAGAATTGATTTGTTAACCAATATTAGTTTCATATTTTCACCTTTATCAATGATCAGTTGGTTCTTATTTTGATGGATTGTGGTAATTCTGTCAGGTCTTTATTGTGGTATAACTTTATCTTTTCTTCCTTCATTTGATTGAAGTGAATCCTTGCCCCCCTCCCCTCCCCCCCCCCCCCAAAAAAAAAAAAAGAAAACCAATATGCATCAAGACCAAAATTATGAAGACATGGCTAATACTGATGATCCAAAAAGGCAAAGCGTTTGTTCTTAAAGTATAAGATGTCAAAGATGGCCATCCAACTAGTAGTGCCACACTTAATAAGCAGTGACACTGGTGTGGAACTGTGAATTATTGTTTGATGCAAATGTACAGGTGCAAGTTCATATTAGGATATGGAATCTTATTGGATCTACAGCAGCATTTGGAACTGTTCATTTAAATACTTGTAGCTGGTGTACAAGCCACCAAGGAGACATAGGTCTTATTACTCCTATTAAATGCTGATTTGGCATAGATTCTACTCCCACAATGAAAACAAATTTAGAGGCATATAGTGATTATGAAACCAACCAGAATAGTTCACTAAAGGTGCAATAATCAATGCAGCATTGCAGGGAAAGAGTTTGAATTCACTAATTGTTCATGTCACTACTAAATTGAATGATGGAGATTGTTTTTCTTTGAGTTTGTTTGGATGAGGGGTAATGACAGGGATGGAAGGGAAAGCAAGCGAATAACACCCCTGTTTGTGAGTTTAAAAATTTATGAATGGGAAGAAAGTGTTAGGGGAACCATTCCCCCTCAAAAACTCACTTTTTTGTTCCCCTCCAAATAAGGTGGTAACAAGGGGAATAGTGTTGCTTTTATTTTAAAAACTTATCATTTTATATTTTGCCCCATAAATTTAGTTTAAAATGTTTATAAGGGTTATATTTAAATTTTATTTCACACTTTTAACCCGTTTCCTTTATTACCTCATTAATCATCCAAATACGTGGAACACAACTCTTTTTAATTCCATCCTTTACCTTTCCATTTCATCCCATCCCATTCCATTTCACTCTCTCCAAAACATCCAAACATAGACTTAGTGACCCTCACCTTCAATGTGTGTATGCTTCATAGTTTTTTGTAATAAGTAATTAGCCTGAATAATTCATCATATTTCACTTACCGCTGTCTCTAATCATGAGTGACCTTATCTTTTTTTCTCTTATATTCAAATAACCCTTCTGCCAAAGTTGCGTTGTTAATTTAACCTGGTGCCTATTTGGTGCATTTTATGTGTCACTTAGTGCAAAAGAGAAGGATTCTTACAAAGAATCAAGGATGAAGAAGGTGAAGGATGCAATGTCTACGGTTTTCTTGGAAGTAAATAAGGTGGCTGGGAGTTTCCATTTTGCCCCTGGGGAAATGTTTTCAGCAATCCGGTCTACATTTACATGACCTTGCTGGCTTTTCAAAAGGACTCCTTTAATGTAAGACGTAATCTGCCACATTAAATTCTTTTTGGTGAATTTGATGCAATTGTTACTTATATATTTTATAACCTATACTAAATATTAAAAAAAAAAAGGAAATTTCATACTTTATTTCATTTTGCCAAGAAAAGTTTTTCATCATCACACTTCAAATTACAAGACTTTAATTTGTCTATAACATGTAATGCAGATAAGTCACCACATTAACAGATTAGCTTTTGGAGAGTATTTCCCCGGTGTGGTGAACCCTCTTGACGGGTGGGCTCTGTGTTCTTAAAGCCCCAAATCTAATCAATGATTTATGATACCTTTGACTTTTCTATTAAGATGCATTCTATTGCTTTGTTGATTATCAGCGTGCATTGGACACAAGAAACACCTAGTGGGATGTATCAGTATTTTATTAAGGTTAGTCATCCACGTCTCTGGATATTCCATGCTACTAATACTGTCCTATTAAACAAAACATAGGAATAACTTTCAAATTGTAATATCTGAGAGTTAAATCACTCTTTTAAGTTATTTGATCAATATTGCTCTTCTATCACTGTGTCCACTACATAGAAAAGAAATGATGCTGCAGATAGTTATTGTTGCTGTTGCTGTTGGTGAAATATTTTAATCTGAATTCACTAGCTATAAGAATCAAAAGACAAAATTGTGATTTTGAATATTAATTTTGTTGTTATGAACTTATGAAGTAATTGGTGAGTATTTCTGGCTTTCACATGTGTTAGAGATGAAAGTTTTTGAACATTTATGTACAATGACTTTGAGATATGTCACCCACATCTCCATATATGTATGCTACACTCTTGATGGTCAGCACAGTTTCCTTTGTTCTCTGTTTTCTTTAGGTTGTGTGTTTGCAGAGGTACTTGAACTGGCACTTTCCTCTGTGCAAACATATATGGAATATGGCACCTGCAAAACTGCCTGCTTTAAGATATAATCAAATTTTAGTACTTGTTTTGTGTTGGTTTTTAGGTTGTGCCTACTGTATACACTGACGTGAGTGGGCACACTATTCAGTCAAACCAGGTTCCTTAAACTTAGATGTCATTTTTTGACATTTCTTTGTATTCTGACAAGCAATACATAGTACAAACTAGAATTGTTTTTGCAGTTCTCTGTGACAGAACACTTTAGGAATGGAGATGTGGGCTGTCTTCAATCCCTGCCTGGAGTTTTCTTCTTCTATGACCTTTCTCCAATTAAGGTGGGGTTTTTTTCAAAAAATGTTTCTTGCACGCCATGAATGGTCGCTAGCAACTTATGATTCTCTTGCTACTGACTTGCTATTTTGTATTGACAACTTTTGCAATGTGTTAGTAGTCTGACTTTATAATGGTGAATATGTCAACATAGAATAGCAAGTGAAGCGTAAGTTACTAGCTACCAATTGTGGTGACTGGTGAGTAAATAACATTGTTGCATTTTCAATTATTACTGTTCTGACTTATGTTCTGTTAGGAACCTTCCTTGTACGTAACAGCACCTGGGAATTGAAGCCCAGATTTTACAGAAAAACACACTGATAAACTGACAGAAAACACTCTGCTAAACTTGACAGCAAACACACTGCTAAACTGACAGAAAACTATAAGGAACAAACTGGAAAAACAGAAGGAAAATTACACAGAATGACAAAGGTTCCAAGCTTTCGAGAGGCTTGGTCTCTCCCTCACAATCCTGACTCCAGAAATCTCCCCCCCTTCTCCACGAAACTGCCAGCCTTTTACATCTTTTGCATCCCCCCAGAACCGTAACCGCCCCACTATCCATAACTGCCAGCCATCACTCATTCATAACTGCCCCACACTGCCTGTTCCACTTCTTCTGCCACTTCTTCTTCATTGCTTTTCTGCTGGTCTTCCGTAACTGCCTCCACTACCCCATGTAATCCCCCTTTTTTCTCTCTAACTCTCCTTCTCCGGTACACCTTCCTAATGGGGGGTCTAACAATACTCCCTCCCAAAAATTTCACCTTGTCCTCAAGGTGGAATTCAGGGAAACTTTCCTGAATGGTGAGAAAGGGTTCCCATGTGCTCTCAAAATTTGGTAAGTCCTCCCATTTAATTAACACTTCCAACTCCCCATTTGATGTTGTCTTGACATTGAGCACTGCTGCCGGGTATACTTTCAGTTCCCATTCCTCTGTTAAAACCTTTGGGTAAGGGTTGCTGGTTCACTATCTCTACTGCTGATTTTTTTAGTAATGACACGTGAAAAACCGGATGTATACTGGTATAGTCGGGGAGGTGTAGCTTATAGGCAACTTGCCTCACTCTTTCTATTACCTTGTAAGGACCATAAAATCTCGGACTTAGCTTCTCATTGGTTTTCCTTGCAAGAGACTTAAATCGGTAGGGTCGCATCTTTAAGTAAACATAATCTCGCGGTGGGTAGCTGACATTCCTCCTCTTCTTATCTGCGTGCGATTTCATCTTGTTTTGTGCCATTACTAGATTATCCTTCAGCTCGTCCAAGATCATGTTTCTTTCAGCAATTAGTTGGTTAACCCCTTCCACCACAGATAAATCTTCCGGTTGCCTTAGCAAAACAGGTGGGTCCCTCCCATACAATGCCTTAAAGGGAGACATTTTAGTAGAACTATTGTAATTGGTGTTGAACCAGAACTCTGCCCAATTTAGCCACTTAGGCCACTGCTTAGGCTTATTCCCCACAAAGCATTTGAGATAAGTCTCAAGACACCTGGTCACCACTTCTGTTTGACCATCCGATTGCGGATGATAGGCTGAGCTGAGTTTGAGGGTTGTTCCAGATAGCTTAAACAGATCTGTCCAAAATTGACTGATAAACACTCAATCTCTATCTGAAACTATTGAAGTGGGGAACCCGTGTAACCTCACTATCTCCTTCACAAATACTTCAACCACCTCCTTGGCTGAAAATGGATGACACAAGGGAATGAAGTGGGCGTATTTAGTGAGTCTGTCCACAATCACCATGATAGTGTCTACGCCGTGTGACTTAGGCAATCCCCCAACAAAGTCCATAGAAATATCACTTCACACTTGAGTTGGGATCGGCAAGGGCTGTAGCAAACTAGCCGGAGATAATGCCTGATATTTGTTCCTTTGACAGATATCACAAGCTGCCACAAAGCTCTTGATATCCCCCTTCATGCCTTCCCAGTACAGCAGCCCGGCTATCTTTTTATATGTCCTAAAGAAACCTGAATGTCCTCCAAAAAGGGTTGCGTGGAATTCCTATAAGATTGCAGGTATCCTTCCCGAACTTCTGGATAAAACCAATCGCCCCTTATAGTATAAACGGTTCCCCTTTGCCATATATCCTGGATGAGCTTCCTGATCTGACAACAAATCTTGCAGGATGGTTTTTAGCTTGTTGTCGTTCTGTACCTCTTCTGCCCATTGCTCGGAATCCGTCATGTGAAAAGTGGATATGGCACAGAATTCTTCTCTTCTGGATAGAGCATCTCCAGCTTTATTCTCCCCTCCAGGCTTGTACTGCACTTCAAAGTCAAACCCCATCAACTTTGAGGTCCACTTCTGCTGTTCCTCACCCATCAGTCTCTGCTCAGTCAAGTATTTCAGGCTTTTCTGATCTGTCCGTATCACGAAATGCCTCCCCATCAAATAATGTCTCCATTTCTTGATTGCCAACACCACTGCCATTAACTCTTTTTCATATACTGATTTCTGTTGCGCCCTGTTTGACAATCCTTGGCTGAGATATGCAATCGGTTTCCCTTGCATCAGAACAGCTCCCAACCCCTTTCCTGACGCATCTGTCTCCACCACGAATGTCTTTGAAAAGTCTGGCACTGCTAACATGGGAAGAATCTCCATGACTGACTTCAACCTTTCAAAAGCCAACTGTGCTTCTTCATTCCACTCAAACCCGTCCTTCTTGAGTAGCTGAGTTAACGACCGGGCTATCTTGCCATAATCTTTTACAAATCTTCTATAGTACCCTGTCAACCCCAAGAATCCCCGGAGTCCTTTAACATCCTTGGGTCTCTGCCAACAGGTCATGCCTTCAATCTTTGCGGGGTCAGCTTGGACTCTCTCAGCTGAGAAGATGTGACCCAGATACTCCAGTTTTGGCTGCTCAAAACTGCATTTCTTCTTGTTTAACAGCAGCTGATTTTCCCTTAGTTTCTGCAAGACCCTCTCCAAGTGCTGTAAATGCTCTTCTCTACTATTACTGTATATGAGTATGTCATCAAAAAACACTAACACGAATTTCCTCAAAAATTGGCGAAATACCTCATTCATTAATGCTTGAAATGTGGAGGGTGCGTTGGTCAACCCAAAAGGCATCACCAAAAACTCGTAGTGCCCTTCATGAGTGCGGAACGCTGTCTTGAAAACATCATCTTCTCTCATTCTGATTTGATGATACCTTGACTTCAAATCCAGCTTGGAGAAAATCACTGCCCTTCCTAACTCATCTAGCAGCTCGTCTATGGCAGGGATGGGAAACTTGTCCGGTACCACCACTTTGTTCAAGGCTCGGTAATCCACACAAAACCGCCATTCTCCATCCTTCTTTTTTACCAAAATAATAGTGCTGGAAAATGGACTAGTACTAGGCCTTATAACTCCAGCTGCTAGCATTTCAGCTACTACCTTCTCAATTTCATTTTTCTGATAATGCGGGTACCTATAAGGTCTGATGTTGGGTATTGAGGACCCTTCCTTCAGCCGTATGGCATGATCCTGACTTCTAGAAGGGGGCAGCCCATGGGGTTCTTTGAAAAGGTCCCAAAACTTCTCCAGAATCTGTTGTAGCTCTTCCCACTCTTCAGTTTCGGTCTGCTGCCTGACTTCCTGCGCCTTCAACTCCACATAAAATCCTTCTCCCTCATTGTACAGAGCCTTCACCATAGATTTTAATGAGGCTACAGATCTAGATAGAGAGGAATCTCCCTGTAATGTGACTGGCCTTCCTTTTGACAAGAATTTCATTGTGAGCTCCTTGAAGTTGGCTTTGATCTCACCCAATCCCTCCAACCAATCCAGTCCGAGTACAACATCCGCTCCTCCCAGCTCAAACCGGAAATAGTCAGCTGTAATGTTGAATCCTTGCACCCGCATATTCACCCCTTTGCACACCCCATGGCACCGAATTTGATGCCCATCACCCACTTCTACTATGTACTTCAGCTGTTTCCGTCAAAGGTAAATGGAGCTCTTCCAACTACCCTCCTATCTATAAAGTTACTCAAAGCTCCACTAATCGACAAGAACAACTACCTTATTTCCTTGTATCTCTCCCCATAGTTTGAGCGATTTTTTTTAGGTTAACCCCATTATACTATTTATTGACAGCTGTAAGGCCCGGTCCTCCCCTACATTCCCCCTTTCTTCTTCAATTTTTTTCCTCAGGCTTTTCCCCCAAATATTCCACCTCCTCCTCACTGCCCAGCAGTAGCACGTTAAGCTATTTGAATTTACAGATGTGCTCCGGTCCAAACTTCTCATTACATTTGAAACATAAACCCTTCCTTCTCTTCTCCTGCATTTCAGCTTCAAAGAGTCTCTTGAAGCTTGCAGTCTTCTTCGGATAGCTACTCCCCTCCACAGATCGTGCCTCCACTGGCTTCTGCCCCATAAGCCCAGTTCTTGAGGCAGTTGTCGTGTAGGAATTCCCTCTGGAGGTAGAATCATAATTTGAGTATGATTTAGTTCCCATTTCGACAGTAGGCTGTTCTGCCAACAGAGTAAGGCCGGCTGCTTGCCTTTGTGCTCAAACCTCCTCTTTCTCTTCCCACCACAGAATTCCTTTCCTCCACCAGCAGAGACAAATCCATCAATTCTGCTAAGGTTTCCACCCTGTGCAGCTTCATTTCTGCCCTCCTTCAGACCATTGAGAAATATTGCCTTCAGCAGATGCTCTCATCAGTTATTGCTAACGGCACCGTGAGAAGCTCAAACTGCTCCCTATACTCCATGACCGAGCTAGACTGATGGAGTCCCAGCAACAGCTCAAATGGATTTTGAGATAAAGAAGGTTGGAACCTCCTCACTACTGCTGTTTTGAACTCTTCCCAACTTGCTCTGGAATTCCGGGTTTCCCACCAGGAAAACCAGTTCAATGCCTTCCCCTCCATGGCCACCATCACTGCTTCTAGCTTCTCGTGATCTTCCAATGAATTCACCTGGAAGTACCTCTCAATTTTGTTCACCCAGCCGAAAGGCATCATCTCCCAAAAATACGGGTACCTACCAACTTCCTTCCCTCTTTCTTCCAAGTTCCAGCGTCGAGTAGGGTCTTGTGATAGTCCCACTAGAGCCTACCCTGTCCCTGCAGCATCTCCTCTCCTTCTTCCTCTATCACCGCACCTGCCGGCCCTCTAGGTAGCATCGGGTCGTTCCCTTTCATCCACTGTAACATCTGCTGTTGCATCTGCTTCTATACGGTTTATTTGAGGCTCCCCTTTCCTCTCTGTCCTACCTTGCTTCCATTCTCTCCTGCTGAGTCTCCATTTTCAGCCTGTCAACGTCAGCCTCTCAACTGCTCCATTCCCTTCTCCAAGGCACTCCACCCTGACTTTCCATCTTAGGCTTCACCATCCACAGCCCCCAGGATCGGGAGCTCTGATACCAAATTATTAGGAACCTTCCTTGCAACGTAACAGCACCTGGGAATTGAAAGTCCCAGATTTTACAGAAAACACACTGATAAACTGACAGAAAAACACTCTGCTAAACTGACAGAAAACTATAAGGAACAAACTGGAAAAACAGAAGGAAAATTACACAGAATGACAAAGGTTCCAAGCTTTCGAGAGGCTTGGTCTCTCCCTCACAATCCTGACTCTAGAAATCTCCCCCCCCCCCTTTCTCCACAAAACTGCCAGCCTTTTACATCTTCTGCATCCCCCAGAACCGTAACCGCCCCACTATCCATAACTGCCAGTCATCACTCATTCATAACTGCCTCACACTGCCTGTTCCACTTCTTCTTCATTGCTTTTCTGCTGGTTCTTCTGTTCTTCCGTAACTTCCTCCACTACACCATGTAATCCCCCTTTTTTCTCTCTTAACTCTCCTTCTCCGTTACACCTTCCTAATGGGGGGTCTAACATGTTCAAATATCAAATATCGGAATCTATAGTTGTAATTAGGTTTTTCTTTCCCTCTTTAAATTCAATAAGGCTTTTTTTGTCTCCCTTGTTTTTGTTCTCTTTTGTGCTCTTTAATCTTTTATTATAATGGAGTTGCATATTGCAGGTTACTTTCACAGAAGAACATATCTCATTCTTACACTTCCTTACCAACGTGTGTGCCATAGTTGGAGGTAGATACGGATCTTCAACTATACCTTTTTGGTCTTCTTTGCTTGAATAAATTCATGACACAAGTATCTTGTCATTTGTCTGGATTTTGACATAAAATACTTCCGATTTGTTGCGTAGGTGTTTTCACTGTTTCTGGAATACTAGATTCATTTATCTATCATGGTCAAATGGCAATCAAGAAGAAGATGGAAATTGGTAAATTTAGCTGATATAGTTGATCCATTGGCGCATCCCTTTGCATTATAGTGAATGGCACTCCAGAGCTAAATCAAATCAAGAGAATATCAACTATTGAATGAAATTCTGCTTGGAATCCCTGAGTTCTTCCAGTGTCAACGAAAGGATTTGGCCATTTGATCTCATGATTTATGAATGAAGGATGAAATGCTGGATCATATCTTGTGCAACAAATGCCTCTTTGCCATGATTTGTATCTTTTCTGAGACAGCTCTGGTGATGTGAATGTGCATGCTTTCTGGAAACAGAGGAGCTTTAATTTATTGCTGTGAACTTGCAGAACTCCCGTTCAGAATCAGCAAAAGGAAAATCTGCCAGGGAGATTGAAATCAACAAAGATAATGTAAAAATATTAGATATAATTGTCCTTCTACATGTTATTGTGTTTGGATGTGAAGAAGTTTGAGTAGCAGTTTTGTCCTTTATCTGTGTGTGCGGTTTTATTGTGTTCGAAAAACTAGGTATTTACTCCAGATCTCAAGTATAAGACGGGGTGTGCTCACCATTTCCACAAATTAGAAAGTTGCCTTTTCAACCGGTAAAAAATTGAAATTTTTAAAACCAAATAAAAAGGTGTTATTTATGGAAATTGTATAATATACTAGATGTACTGAATAATTTATTTTTCTGGGCATTCCTCCATGAAATCAGCAATGCTTGGTATTAAGTTGAAAGTATGTTATGAATTTTTTTTGCTTGATATAATATATCTTCTTTCCATCACTGGAAGTTTATTGACAAGAAAAAAGGGTATTCACGCTTGGTGACATGAGGAGTTACGTTACTAGCACTTATATTCACATTATCTTTCTTGTCCGTACAACAGTGTGTGAATTTAATGAACTCGCCCTACACCTATTTAACTTTTCTCAATGCAACCTACATCTTTCACACTCGCCATCTGTTTGGAACACTTGCCATCTGTTTGATTGGAAGGAACAAGAGTGGGAATGAGAATAGACATTCTTATAAATTGTAGGGTGGTTGGAAAAGAAATGTTCATTCACAAGGTAATGTGCAATTTTTTTTTCAATTTGAAGAATAGGTATTTCATTGTAAACGTGAAACAATTTTTACTTCAATACATCTAAACAATTTTATTTCACCTAAAAAATCGTAAAACATATTCTTTATTTTTATTATTCTAATACACAGTAATGGAATGGGGTCATTGCATTACCATTCATATCAAAATAATGTGAGTAAATATTTTATTTCACACTCGTTCTTATTACCATTTCTATTTTATTGGGAAAAAAAAACCATTAACGCGTCCTTAGCATTTCCGTCTTTAATGTATTTCCTTTTTTTTTTTTAAGCCCGAAAAGTCGGTTTCGGCAAATTATGAAGCACGGGTTTTTTTTGGGGTCCACAAGCACGGTTGAATTTGCCACATCTACCCGTCAGAATGAAATGAGCCCATTATAAGCTCATAAATCACTCAGTGAAGTCAAATGGATTTGAGCCAATCTTAGCCCACTTCTTGTAAAAGCAATAAAGTGATGTTCCAAAATATAATCAAGCACTGACCCCAAAAAAACAAATCAAACTTTGTGCAATAGAAAGCATACGTAAAATTGAATCTCCTAAACACGTGTTGCTTCATCTTCTATTTTAAGTCAGGTGAGATTTGGATAGAAGATTTAGCTTTGTTTCTTATATGAATTTTTATTTTTTTTATAAAAAAGTTATTACGGCAGCTTTGTTTAGGATACATTCGCAGGATTTTAATTTCAGGGGTCAAGATAATTATTAATATTAGTTGAAGGAATAGATTCTTAGGCCATGTTTAACTTATCGAAAGGAAGAAAGGGAATGAGAATATAGTAGAAAAAATGAGTTAAAAATGTATTTGCTATTTATTATGAAAAGGAATGACAATTCCTTCTACATTACAGTGAGTGATTTTTTTTTTATTACAAATATGATAATGGCAATAAATTATTCTAAACTTATTGACCATGACGCTAAAGGTGTGCCTGAAATTCTTAGAGTAAATAAGGTACCATAAGATTTGTACCAAAAAAAATATTAAGGTACCATGAGATATCTCTAAAAATGAATAGCCACTAAATAAGGCTACAAATGAAAGAAAAGATTGAACCCTTATGTATGAAAAATGCATATTCTTATGCGAATTTAATTGTTATATACTTCATTTTCTTTTTAAAATATAAAAAAAAATCATTTGCCACTAATGCCATTGTTAATATGTAAAGATGTCACTGTTATTAAATTTATTTTTTTTCTTTTCCTTCATACATTAATTTTAACATATTAAACAAAATAATTTCATTTTAACTATATCAAACATGAGAATTAATAATAATCACATTTTATTTTATTCTCATTCTCTTTTTTTCACTAAACTGTTCTTACTAATCAATTCACTTAAGTGGAAAGGCCTAGAAAGGTACCGATGGAAAAAACTCTAGAATATACAAATGAAAAGAAAAAAAAAGGTCAATTTTCTACTTGCGCATGCTTTGCTCCAATTTGATGGTTTGCCTTTGGAAAAGAATATTTATTCATAACTATAAAATAGATCAAATGGCCTATTTGGTGCACCAAATTGTCTTCCCCTCCGCAATATAAACATTCCAAAATTATGAAGGAAAGCAAATAGAAAACAGCCACCCGGCAGAATTTGTGATAGCTCCCAAGAATCAAGAGCGTTGAATTTCCATGTTTCCTCCTTCTCTTCCTCTCTGCTTTTTATTGGAAGGTGCCGAGGGTTCTAAGAACTTTACTTGTGTGAACTTGCCTTTGCAATTGTAGGAGCAAAGCAAAGAATAAGAATAAAGAGAAAAAGATGCACCTCCTCCAAAATAAATCTTATCTTACGAGATTCGTTAATCAATGTATATATGCTTTTTGTTCTCAATTGTATAATAATAATAATAATAATCCGTATTCATTTTTTTGAAATTTTGCATTTCTTATGATAATGAAATATTGTAACTTATATGTAACCAAAAAAAAATACACTTACCTCCACCTCACTTGGAATCCATGTCACCAGTTATAAATAAAAATAAGTTTAATTACTCTGTCAGTTTCTATAATTCTATTAATTATAAAAGTAATTATTACAGTTGCCAACAAATAATTATTATATTTAATATTTTAATTAAATTTTATAATTGTAAAATATTTTTAATTGGATTTTTATTGTTATAAACTATTAAGGAACTACTAATTTAATGCTAATGTGGTAAAAGGAAAACTTGGTTTGGGAATCCATTTTGTATGTCTGGATTAGACTGTGCCTAAATCATTCAATTGCAACGCGCAGAATTTTGCTCATCCTAATCCCATCTTGTATATTTGCACCCTACTTGCAGGATCTTAAAGATGAGAATCCAACTCACTCCTATAAAAATTTTAAAACTCGCACTCTACTCACCTCGTTTTGTCCTATTAAAAATTGTAAATATAAATTTATATCAATAACATAATTAATTATAATCTTTAAAATTAACTATGATCTCATATATTTAAAGGAATATATTTCTATTACTTTTATCTAAAATTTGACCAAATAAATCAACACATCATAAAATCTAAAAACATACATAGGAAGTGACAAAATTAACTTATAAGTTTTTATAAACGTTTTTATAATGTACGGTGCGAGACGGGGCCAGTTGACCATAAACCGACATCCAACCCACCCCTTTGAGACAAATATCCCTAACTCGTGTCATGTCTCATGAGGAACAAAAATTACCAAGCCTATTCCATTCCTCCCCAAAACTGTATCTAAGTGACAGTGTTTGCATCAAAGAGGAAAGATAAGAAAAGATTGTACATAAAATAAGAGGATATTTTATCATAAATAATTCTTTTTTGTTGCAAAGGATGACTAAGATTTGTTGTAAAAACTGGATAAAGAAGGTAAACAAAAGTGCGAGTAAAGCTGTTCGAGTAGAATTTAACTCTAAAATGAAGCAATCTCAAAAAAAAAATTTTAACGTCATTTGAGTTCTAGCTATAATTTAACTCTAAAATGAAGCAATCTCAAAAAAAAAAAGATTAATGTCATTTGAGTTCTAGCTATTAGCCAGTAATATTTTTCTTTGTAATGTATAATAAGTTATCCTTGAGTATTTTGGTTTTGTTATTTTCTCTATTTGTGAAGTGTTTTTTTAACTTGGGTTTGGCTTAAACAATTTGGGCAGATTATTGACATTTAACCTGATCTTGTTTAAGCCCCCTTTGCTTTAAAATTTAGAAGAAAAAAAAAAGTCTGCCATGAGGCTAGTTTTGTTACCCCAAACTTCTAAAGAGAATCAATCAAGAAAAATTTATAAACATGGGGATGGTAATAGATGAACTTTTAATTATAAAGTAAACTCATGTTACAATTATTAATGTGATATATTTTAAAATAAATTCAATGATATATAAATAATTATTAATTTATAAATTTGTCTATAACTCTGACCAAGAGCAAGGCTCTGGGGGTCTCTCTATCCAAAGCGCAAGGTTCATCGAATGGAATAACTCGGAGCTTTGACTGTACGTCATTGGATTCCCAAGCCAGAACATAGTGCTTTGCATCTTTGGTGCGGGTTTCAAAATTTCAATTTTCAAAAGAAGTCAAAAGAGAAAGGAATGAACTAGCATTTCTGAAGAGCTATTCAGGAATCAAAATTTCAGTTCACACGCTCGAGTGAAAAATAAAAAGCGTAAACCTACGGGTCCTACACAAGTCACCGATGCCATCTCACTCAAGCGCGTATTTGTAGCCACCTTGAATGTGTGAGTAGCAATGCTTCTGAAAAATGCCCAAATCTGGAGTGAAGCATTCCAGTACACACATTCTATGTATTTTTATGTCAATGATATAACATCACCTTTAACTTTAGCACCTCACATCAAAGAAAACTGGCACAATATTCATAGAGATGAAACACAAACGGAGTTGAATTACAGTAATAATATACTTCCATGAACACCAAAACATAACCGGAGTCATTCTCCCTGGCCAGGCAAGAAAAAAACCAGCTGACCAAAGGCACAGATTTACAACACATTGACAGAATAATCAACTAAGCAAGGGAAAAAAAACACCTGGCGTACACCAAATTACCCAAATCCTATGAGTCGCCCTGCAATTGCCAAAAACTTCATTGCAGTAGCCACCTAAGACACTACCTAAGACACTAAGACCGACTAATATACTAAATGATGCATGAGACTCTTCACTAGAAAACAAATTACATATATGACATGGACTGCCAAATTTGACTTCACAGAGAATCCCAATCGATCTCATAAGAGGGGTACTTGTGCAGATTAAAATTATCTGCAGCACCATCCCATTGCGGTTCGCCGACATCGGGGAAGGTCAGATCCGACAGAGGCGAAGAACCTGCAGATTCCTCGCTCTCGGTCATCACCGGGGACGAGGAAGCTTCCACCTTGCAGGAGTTCTCCAACCCCTTCAAATCAAAGGAGTTCTCCAACCCCTTCAAATCAACCTCGCCAAGGACTGAATGCTCCTCCGAGCTCGTCACCGTCTGTGGCTGAGCCTCCTTCGAATTCAATTTTGATCGCCCTGTTGCCGACCTTTTAGACGAGCTCATAGGCTTCTCCGACTTCCCCTGTTTCTGCATATCAGCCAAGCTTTCGCAAATTGCTTGAAGCTTTGCATCAACCGAGGAATGAAGAGGCTTGTACTCGCCAAAATCGCCGCCGACACAGGAACCTTGGTGTCGGAGGTTCGGGAAGTTGAGCCTAGCAAAGTCACCTCTGAGCTTGTAAGCGGCCTTGTCGTAGGCCAGGGCAGCTTCTTCAGCAGTGTCGAAGGTGCCGAGCCAGAGCCGGGTGCGGTTCTTTGGGAGTCTGATCTCAGCGACCCATTTCCCCCAATGCCTTTGTCTTACCCCTCTGTAGAGCTTGGTGGGTTTCGGAGGTGTACCCATGTGCTTCATCGGGATAGGTTTGGGACTGAGGAAGCTGAGGGTGTTGTGCTGCTGCCAGGGCAAGTTCTGCTGGCTCTGGAGATGGATCTGAGCTTGGATCTGGTTAATCTGAGATGTGGTTAGGTGGTTGAGCCCAAGGACAGAACTTGGTTGCCCGAAGCCGATGAAGTTTTGGCTGTTCGAGAACCCGTCCCCAAATACGTGGGTCATCGATGTTGAGCAACCATCTGCATACAAACTGGGCTGGGTGGCAACTGAAGGAGAGGACTGGAAGTAGTAGGGAGAAGGAGAGTAAGAAGTAGAAGGTAGAGATGAATTTGAAGAAGGGGATGAGGCTGCAGAGAGAGGGGGAGAGGGAGTCGAGGAAGGACTTTTCATAAAAGGTTCAAGAACTTCCATTAGCTCACCCCCGAAGGGATCTGACTGAAGTTGCGTGCTGCAGTAGAAATCCATTGTAGCTGCCATAACTTCAACTAGACACACAGATAGCTAAAATTAACCTGCGTCTTTCTAAAACTGAAGATCAGGTACTGGGTTGAGACTGAAAAATTAAAACCCAACAAAGGAAAAAAGAAATTTTTTCTACAAGTAAGGATTAAAGAGATTAAAAATAGACAACCCCTTTAATCCCAGGATTTTGTTTAGAAAAAAGAAAAGAGCTTTGAGGGATCAAAAACAACCCTCTTGGCTGATTGAAAGATGAGAAAGAGCAAGAAAGAAAAAAAATCAAATTATTTTCAAAATATTCAAGAAAAATAAAACCGAAAAAACCTGGATCTCGATTCTGAAAACAACTGGCTTTCTAGAAATCCTTCTAAGTTTGCTTCTTCATCAATTTAAAGACAAACCCAAAAATCATAACTTGAAAGACAGATGATTAACAGAAAGGGATTCAGAGAAGCGGGGCGTTACAGAGGGGGGAAAAGGAGAAGAAGATTAGAGAAAAATCGACAGTCACACAATCCGAAATCTGTCAGAGGCAAACGAAAAAATTTTCCGTGAGTATCCCTCAGCCGCTCTTGGTTTTGTCTGTCAGACTCTTACTCCCTTATATAGCACCCTCCCACCTTCATTACACTGTTAATCACTTAATTAATCCCGAATTATCACTTTCATAACCAGGGGTTAGTTTCAGCAAAATCCTCGTCATGACGCAAGACACCTTCAAATTGATTAATGTACGACCCAATGAAACAGGGACACGTACCCTCTGTCATGTTGGGTAAACGACACGTGACCGGTGAAACTGCCAGGTGCCAGTCTTGTTAACGTTGTCATTTTCTTAAATTTGTCCTTAAGCCTGTTGACCATTCTAGCGCGCGTTCAGACCAAGTGCTTCTCCTGTTGTAATGTTGAATTCTTATGCGCCCTTCTCTTTCCTTTTTCTTTTTTTTTTCTTGCCTCCATGGGACGCTTTCATTCTTCAAATTAATTTAAATGAATTAGCCTTGCAGTTCCAACTTCAACATATTATTATGATTTTACAATGCCAAAAAAAAAAACATTATCGTGATTTTATGAATATTTATATAAGTCAAGTAAAAAAACGAATTATACACATTTTTTAGTGGTCATTAAATTAGTAATCATAAATGAGAAGAGAAGAAGATAATATAATCTTATGGAGAGGGGCATTACAGTGTCCCAATCGATAAGTGGATAGCCGTTTTCTCTTTTGTTTTTGGCAGAGATAGTGCACAACCAATTTAATTTGTTATCTATCAATTTGAATTGGGTTATTTAATTAAATACTTGAACCATCTTCAATGCTTGAGCACTTTAAATTTTTCAATAGTAGATTGAAAGGTTCTGTAATGTAGTGATAGTGGTGTAAATGATACTCCAATTAGAGTTTGGATTGCGTTATAGGGCTAGTATCCAAGTCCAAGGAGAGAAGAGAAGGGTCTAGATGAAGAAAAATTAATGATGGCCCAGCTGGGATACACGTTATCATCCACCCTCAATCCTCTAATCTAATAAGTAAGTGTTTCGCACCCAATATTGAAAGCAGGTAATGAAATTGGTAATGATCATTTATTAAACCCAGAAAAAAAAACCTATATATGTGCCCAAAAGTTGTTGATCACGGTTGTAATAATAACCTACTCAGATAGATGGATAGAAAGAGCTGAGGGAAGAAGGAACCGGAGCCGTTGGTTGATCAGAAATTGACAAGATGGAATCTATTTGCGAGACGCTGACGTCATGGTTACATGTCAACGGAGAGGGACAGTTACCGGAATTGAGCCCACATAATGGAGCTGGCTAATAATTGCTGTCGACGAGGGTAATAGAGGGGACCAACCCAAAGGGGCACTGCGGGCTGCGGTGAATAATTTTGGTGCAAGGTTTAACCATGGTTAATTTTGTGGTTGACCATGGTTGGGAGTAGGAGTGAGATTGAAGCAAGAGCAAGTGCGAGTGAGGCAAACTCTTCAATTGCGGCGCCAGTGGCTGTGACCTGGAGCCGGAGACCCAGTCTTGGATTCTACGGTATGTGTCTCACGCCGCTTCATTGCTTGCTTTGCGTCTCCTCTCATCATAATAATCATAATCATTTTACTAATACCACAATCCTACAGTTTCCACGCGTTTTAAGCATGCCATATACGCTTAATTATACACTAAAACACAATTTTAGCTTATTTTATAGATATTCCACTTATTTTAATTACAAATAAGGTATATGATTGAGGGAATAATCTCTAAAAATAACTTGACAAACTTTGATTGAGAACAATTCTTTTTAGTATCGGTTATATTTCTTTTCAGAAGTACCTTAATTTTTTAAAAGTATCTTTATAACAATTAAAGATATGTTATAAAGATACAAATTTAAAATGTTATTATATAAGAAGTAATAATACTTATAAAAGATGATTCATAAAAGATGAAACTTTTAACATTATTATATTGATGCTAATTAAGTTACAAATAACAAATTATACAAAATTTAAATAATTCAAAAGTTTCATTAAATATATATTTAAAAAAGTAATTAACTTTAAATGAGAGTTATTTTTTCAACAAAAATATAATTGAAAGAACGAACTGCAATACTTGTACAATAAATAAATTAAAATCATGTATCAATGTATAATTCATTAAATAATTGAAAACATAACACTCTTTAAAAGTCAGCAGTGGCGTAAAAAGCTCTCAATCATAATCTTTTAATAAGAAATAATGTCGATTACACGCATTCTGATTAGCCTAAGCGCAGACTTGAGAAGGTGACAATTATTTGAATTTCCATTGTTTATTGCTGTGAATTCGTGAGCTGAGGGACAAACCCAACCCCAGATACGTTGGTTAAGTTAGTTGACCCAATTGGGTCAAGAGAATCCGTTGGCATTGATAAATAAATTCCCGGGTGTGTTTGTTGGCTACAAGTATCCAAACAACCCATATCCTTTTCCCTCCTTTCTTCTGCTTTCCACTAATTTTCCTTATCAAGAAAAATGCTGCATTTTCCACTTTTCGACCTTACACTAAACAAGTATTAAATTAGATAGATTCCCTTCATTATTTGTCTAAGATTTCTTTCTCAGGTATATATAAATTAAAGGAGAATAGAGGTATGTTTAAATTAAAAAAAAAGAAATGAAAAGAAATCTTTTATTTTAAAATTTTAATTTTAAAATATTTAAAATGTTTTTTCTTTTTTTTTCTTTCATTTTCACGTAGCCTTCATGTTTATTCTCATTTTATTTCAACTGCACCAATTGACCATAACTATCATAGTTTTAAGAATCAGTTCCAGTTAGATGGCTAAATTATTAAGTCGCAAATTCGATTTTCGATCCTAGAATCTGATAAAAAAAAAGATCAAACAAAATTAAAAAAGTCACGACAATCTATCATTTTTCAAATTTGATAAAAAAAATCATATAAATTTCTCAATTTTTACTTGCTTTAAACCAATTGATTTTTTAAATTTTGACCCAATTCACTAAATTTGACCAAAAAATAATTAGAACCTTCAATCAAACTGGCGATTGGCGAGGTGACAAAGTCATCAATTTTTTCAGTCAAATCAATATAATTTTTACAATTATAATTATTAGCACGATTTTACAAAAGTCCTTGATAGAGTCCGTATATACATACAGCCAACATTGCCCGTCAATTATTATTATTTATTTTAAATATTTAATTTGAAGTCTAAATTATATATGCTGAGTGGATTCAGTCATTAAATATATATGGGAGACTAATTTAATCTTTCAATAATTTAAAAGTCTAATATGTTTATCTTTTATTGCACATTATTCGGTTCCCATATTACACTTTCTCTTTTTAGAAATAAGGTTTCAAATTTGGTGCGAGGAGAGGGACTGTAATCTATAGTGCATGCAAAAATAACAGAAAATCATCATTGCAAGTAAAAATTGTTTTATATTTATAAAAACATTATAATTGACTCTAAAATATTGTTTTAAGCCTAATATATTTATTAATTGAGCATTATTCAGCCTTATGAATTATGATTTTTGGACAAAATTAATTTTCATTTTTTAGGCAATTTCCTTTTAATATATCTACGTATTTGAATTAAAAATATTATCGATATAATTTGCCATTTAACAAATGATTCATTATGTATCACGGCAGCAGGCAACGCAGTGACTTTGGCCTTCGATATTTCAATGTGAAAGCACACGAAGGGGAAGAATATAGGCAAGTCGGGTTCCCCATTTGTTTACATCCCTACGACATGGAGCACATTTTTCAAAAACAAGAAAACAAAAATCGCGAGTTCTTTTTCTTCACGCCACAACTTCATTTTCTTTTTTTTTTAATTTTTTTTCTCTCAATCTAATTTCCATGTTCATAAGGAATCCGTAACTTTGCTCGCTAAATGCATTTTGGAATGGAAAATCACAGCTCTGTACGATGAGCCAATCAATGACTAATTGACTATTCCCATTTTGCAGACAATAATAATAATAACATTGGTTGCATTAAGCATCCATTTGTATTTGTTTCTTGTGAGTGGAGGGAAGCAATTGGCATGTGAATGAAGCCCAGATGACGCGGCCATTTGTCATGATCGATGGCAACAACATGTTAAGATCACATGCACCTCGTAAGTCATGGGAAAACCATGTTCAAGGAGAGCTGGTTTTTGGTTTGGTGATGAACGCTACATCTCACAACCCCGCCTCTCTAATGCACCACTCACAGCTCACAGTGTCTGATCATATGCACTGAATTAGTTCAGCTTCAAAGTTCAAACATCACCTCTGCACGTTATTCCTTAATGCATTCCTTTGACAAGCCATTGTATACATACTTCCATCAAGCAGCGTGTTTTTTTGACCCGCGGTTTCACTCTTTCTATTGGCGCTGCCCATTTCACTGAATTAATTCACCGGTTTTGATTAATCGCAGATTTGAGATATTTGGGTTTATAGATTAGTGATCGATGAGAATTCAATTTACAAGGGGCAATGCCAAAGCAAAATGGGAAGCAGCGAGTAAAAGCAAGGTCAGTCTGAAGCTCGGAATTTTATTGGTGGAACCCTCTCCCCCTTCCCAGCCATTTGCATTCAACAGAACCCCTTTTTGTAGCAGAGAAATTTTTATATATTTTTTATATAATTTTTTTTATTATATATAAGTGAATATAAAATAAATATATAAAAATAATATCAAACTTAATATTATATACTTATTTATCTTATATTTACTTATATAAAATAAAAAAATATATTTATTCAAAGAATATATAAATTAGAATTTCTCTTTCTTGCATCGAGGCAACGGCAAACCTAAGGACACGTGCAAAAGAAAATCTGAAGAGCATTGGGTGGTCTTGAATCTTGAATCTCTCTTTCTCTATAAGTAGAATGAAATATTGATGGCTGTGGTTAAGAGGAGGATGGGGTTTGGTGGTTCTTCCCTCTTCGCTGCCCACACTTTGGTAAAAGCTAAATGATTTCTGAACCATCCAATCTCGTCACTACATCTATCATTTATGCCAAATTTTATATCTTAAAAAATATCATTCTTAATAATAAAATTTAAGAAAAATAAACAAGTTGGTTTATAACTTTATCCAATTAAGAAATTTATACTAACAAATATTTCATCCCTTGGATCGCCAAGAACGCTGCATTCTGCAATATGCAATGAATTGAAACGAGTGTCACGTGACTCATGAGTTGTGGTGGTACTTTTCTCTCCCACCCGTCCATACAAGCCACTGATTCAATGGATGGTGACTGCCACCCGACCTCAATCACATTTCTCTACTTCTATACCACTAAGCTTCTCTCAACACACAATTATTGACATCATCCAACGTAAAATTTGGGAATTCCCCATTCACATTCTTAACCATCTTTATTTATACATGTTTCCAAAATTTTCACAATAAACGTTTATTATTATTATTTTACCATATCAAATATTATATATATATATATATATATCAAATACATTATGCTTGAATCCTTAATAAATTACTCCACAGGAACAATGGTTGTTCATCTTACAGTTGCGACAGTGACCATTGAGAGCAAACTGGGTCGATCAATTATCATCCCCTCTCTTATCTCTACAAAGGAATGTGCAAGTTCTTGTCAACTCAAATACTGACAGAATTCTAGGAAGTTTCTAACCACAAATCTCGAGTTTTCCTTTCAACGATGTGGAAATAGCAGAGTTCGAATTTAATGCAAAAAGTTAGAAGACGGAAGAGATTCACTATAGCGTGCCTGAGTTCACAAGCAATGACCCGTGTTGTCATTGAAGTCCTTGCCAGACACAAGTTGATGGAAATTTAGGACACAAAGTTACTATTTAGCTTCCTGAGTGGGGAAGACCAATCCAGCAAGGGAAGAAAGCAGGTAGCCCCAGTTGGAGTTTGGTCACAAAGTCCAATTGATCAAAACGTACGTTTCTCATCAAGAATTAATTGACTTTGTCATGTTGCACCCCGATTTTCAACTCTTTGAGCTGGAAAGGTGCGAAGGCAGAGTCATGGGTCTCATTGATTAGAATGCTTGCGTTGTTGAGAAGTGTAGCAATTGAATTTTTTGGACCATCGAGCAAATGGAGTAGTAAATCCAATGGAACCGTCGTTTTCAAGTCACAGCCCAAGATATTTCGACCAGATTTGGTGGGGGCTCAAGTTACTCCAATTTTTGCTTTTTCACGGCAGTGCACATGCTTCCCAGATAATCATATCCAAATTCCACACCTTCCCTTCCACCATTCCTTTTTTTTTTTTCTCTTCGCTTTCAAAAGCCTGAGGAGGAGGAAGGAGTGCGCTTTCATTGATTGGTTTTGGCCGTAATTCTAAATCTAAAAATGGGACATAAAGTCCACTTGGTGAGCATTAGCAGAAGCAGAAGCAACCGTAAAGGTGAATCCACATTTTAATATATATTGAATTGAGGGCCAAGGTTGGAATGTTTCTTAAGAGAGAGCAAGTTGCATGCGCCTAAAGTGCTACTTCTTTTGTCATGCACCTCTTTTCACCCTGAACTTTTTCTTTGCCTTTTCCCTGTTTCACGAAGAAACGCAAACCTTTTAATCTTGCTATGATCCTTTAAGTCAATCTACCACTGGACCTGAAAGACTCCCTTCACCTTTTGCCCAACCTCCAAGTTAGCAACAGTTTGATTGATATGCAAACCACTTTTCAGCATCTTTCAGTATATCGCTCTAGACAAACTGAATTTAGAAACTGTATTTTTTTTTTTCCAATTCAATTGAATAATACAATCTATATATGTAACTCTTACATTCATAATTATGGACATTCACTATTGTTTATCTATGTTCGGTTAGCATTACTTTAAATATTTAATATGGAGGCACTTGTGCCAGTTATAAATTCAATTATGTAAGTTGCTTTTTTTCAACTTATATTTGAATTTTTTTTTCCTCCATCCAAAATTTTTAATGAAAGTCTACGAGATTTTTGTGAGACTAAATTTGTACAAGTAACTTCTACCAAAAAAAGTTGTACAAGTAATATTAACTTGTAGGGGTTGTTTTGAATATATGTAAAAAATTTTAAGGTTTGCAGAAAATGTGTAATTGCTCCCCCCCCCCCCCCAAAAAAAGGACTGTTCTACTTTTACTTGCATCATTTGATTAAAAACATGAAATATGTAAAATTTGATCAAATTATGTCTAATTTAAGAAATCAAGAAAAAAGACAGTAAACTCATATTTTATATTATGTAAGAAATTTTACAAATTAGAAAGTATAAGGAAAATGTAATCCACAAAAATAGTATAAGGAAAATAAGACATAACAGGTATTACGCGAGTTGTTAGTTTATTAACATGTGTCATTTTTATGATTTCTATAATGCACTTATTTTGCACCTTCAATGATCACACGAGTGCCATGCGACTCACTCTTCTCTCCTATTTAGTTGGTGACTCTTTGTAGGATAAAACAAAATATCATAATTGAAATTAGCAGTGAAGATATAACCTAATCATGTTTACAGCAAATTTCACGTGCCCTTCCAACTCTTATCACATACACAACCATGTTTACAAAATTATGGACTTCGATGATAGTTTTACAACACTTTGCAGCAATCATTTTTTTATCAATAAAATTGTAAATTCATTTTATCACAATTTTACAGAAGATAATACGGAGATGTAGAACTCTTTTAAGTCCGAGCTCTTTTTAGAATAATTGCTTTTACTGGATTAGTTAATGATAAAAAAAAATAAAATATGAATGTTAATGTGCATCCCGTGAAAAGCTTAAAGCTCCACCTATCCACAGAATCCTTTTGCCCCAAAAAAGTAAAGTTCATTTCAGTAATATTTTAACCACAATTATCAACATTTTCAAATGATTGTACACTTTAAAAAGAATTTAGAGTTGGTATATCTTCTATTTCCCTTTGAGGAGAGCATTTGATGTGATAACATTAGGTTGGTAAAACTTGTGGGTTTGAAAGATCTTGTTTAGTGTTCACATTAGGATTCTTTTAGAGGAGGAAGAATTTTTGGTCAATAACAACAACCCATGGGGCCAACTGGCCCAACCCCAACTCGGAAGGAGCAGTTTACCGTTTCAACTTTCCTACTGCTCTCTGGTTTGTTCCTTGAGCCTTGGTTGACCACCAAAACAAAAACAAAAAAACATCTTCCTACTACCGACACTTATTGTCCCTCTCTCTCTTTTTTTTTGGGGTCATCGACACTTACTTTCTCTCTAGAATTTTCTATTTTGTTCACGCAGTCAAAGTGGGCCCTCAGGCATGGCCCAATCCTTTGCAATACGCTACCCTACACTCAACAGTTCTTCGCTAGTTCGCTTTCACATAAAATCGCCAGAGATTGTCCATTTCAAGCAGAAACTACTACTGTCTCGTAAATGTAATGGGCTGGGCTCAACATTTATATTATTCAATTCTAGATTTGTTGTTAATAACAGCCCAAACCCGTCCAATGGATGGATTGTAGGTTCTGCATTTCTGTGTTTTGTGATTAGAGTAGTAAGTATTTATTTTATTTTTAAAAAAATATAAATTATATGAATTTAATTTTTTAAATAAAATTAATATTAATTTAATTTTTTAATTATAAAAATTAATATCAAAATAATTCTTATATTATAAATTATAAAAATACTATTAATAGAATAATTGATTTACAGAATTAAATTAATATAACTTTATATAATTAAAGAATTAAATTAATATTATTTTTTATAAATAAAAAATTAAATTAATATTATTTTTTTGAATTAAATTAATATTATTTTTTATAAATAAAAAATTAAATTAAGATTATTTTTTTAAAAAAAATAAATTAACGTTATTTTTTATTATTTAAAAATTAAATTAATATTAAATTTTTTAAAAAAATTAAATTAATATTCTCTATATTTTTTAAAAATTAAAATGAATATCACTCAATACGGAGAGAGGGGATGGTGGGGGCGGCGGGGGCTGTGGAAAAAATTGCCTGCACCATGATCGATTATGACATGGACATTTAGGAATGCCACAAAAAGGAAAAGGAAAAAGTTATCATTTTCAATATAGATCAATTACTGTTTGTGATTCGTTCGAACATATTCTTAGCAGTTCAGGCAAATCCAAGTGAGTGAATTCGAAATTAACGTCATAAAGAAAATCTCTACATCACGAAGGAGTAGGAGTAAAGCGACGACTTGTTTCCATCTGTTGATATTCGGATCTCCCCATAGATAGTGATGGATCAGACTTGGGCTTCTAGATTTTTTATTTTATCAAATTAGATATCGCATTAGGGAATGTGTTATGTCTCCAAATGTTTCAAAAAATAATGCTAGATTTCTGATGGTGAAGATTTTGCCCCTTTTCGGAAGCAAATTCCATCAATCTCCTGAAAACATTTCCTGTTATTAAATTGATGTAACGATGGCTCCACGCTATCACCTTTATATTTTTGTTTGCTGTTTTAGATTTTTTGACAACTGAAAGAAACTTTATGCAGCAATTAACATAGCAAGAAGTTCGCAACGGCAGACACTTTGGCAGTGGACATAGATGTCACATTGGAGATCTAGTTACATCTACGAGATCAAAAGATAAATAAAGTCAATCTTCTATTATTTTATTTTTTTTGGATTTTGTCCTTCAATTTGTTGGGTGAGAGGCTAATATATCTTTAAAATATTAAGACTGTCTACTTTTTTTTATGAAGTATTTTTTAAAAAGATTAAATTCATAACATTACAAATAAAACTTGTCTTAAAAAATTATTATGCACGTTCATTAGAATTGGTCATGCATTTAAATTCCTATGGTTAAATCATGCATTGAATCACATAAAAAAGAATGAGAAGAGAAAAAAAATTAGAGGAGAAAATTAACCCTCAGGTTAGAATGAATTGGCCTGTTTAACTTGTAGGTTGAGAAAATTACAACTTAATCTGACTTGTCATAGGTTGCATTGATACACACCCACACAAAATTTGAAATACTAAGTTTTAAATTTGTAAGTAATTTGATTATAATTAAATTTATAAACATAATAAATATTATATATATATATATATATATATATATATATATTATTAATATTACTTACTCTCAGATTGATTTATAAAATGAATTTTTATTATAAAGATTTAAACATGTAACTTTTTGCAAATTGTTTAAGCTCCTCGCTAGTAACCCACTCTTAATAACTTTGACAAAAATGCAATTAATTAAGTGTGGCCTTAACCATTTTACAATAATCATAGCTATAGTTTTGTATTGCGTTGGATAAATTTTTTTCCCCTAACAATCTTTATTGTACTAATAGGATGTTCAATTTAAGGAATTATTGTAATTTGAGTTTGATTTAGTTTCCGTAATATTCTTTTTGCTTAATCAAATTCAAATAAAGTTTGCCAGGTTGAGACTCAAATAATAATTAAGTTTGAGTTAAGTAATTAGAAAAGCTTATATAATATTAGGGGTTCAAAATGTCCTGTTGAAAAAAACAACCTTAGCATTCGAACGGGGTTAGTCTTAGGGTGTCTTGCAGAGTGTCAAATTCCAACGTAGGGCCATAAAGGGCCAGTTCCCCCAATTTCCAAATTAGAAACAGTTTGATTATTGATGAATATTAAAATTGTATCACGCAACAACTTTCGATAGTATTATAATTCTTAAAAAAAGGACAGTACATTTTTTACTTACAACATTTGATTAAAAGCAATATGATATGTAAGGTGTACCGTGTAATTAATAACTTAATTAGAAAGGAAGATATATAATTAATCATAAAATCCTTTATGTGCCATGCTTAATATTTTAATGAAATACAGTTGTTTCACATTCTACATGAACACCATTGGATTTTCTTTTCTTGTCCCGAATATGGTGGCTCATCAATAGGACAAGCCAAACACCATAATCACAATTAGGAGTGAGGAGGTGGCCTAATTATATTTGTTTATATTAAATTCAACATGCCCTCCCAGCTGCTAAAGCCAACCAGCGACATAGATGAACCTTTCATTGAGAAATGGACATCAAGTGTGTTCACCATCGATCCCACATTCGGCAAATCTTCAGAGAATGACGCAGGTTCTATGGCTTTTAATTTGCAACGTTCCTATCGAGTGTGCTTTCCTTGTGCTTTTTCTTTCCCCGTCAAAACTCAAACAACCCGTCAGAGCAGAGCTAAGACTTGTTTTTATAGCACAAAACTAGGTAGTTTGATTTGTATTGGTGCTACTCTACAAAAAAGACTATGATGCAATAGAAGGATATAAAATCTAACCAAACTAATCGCTTGCTGGCAACGGATAGTCCTTCCTTCCTTTTGCGTCACCTCCATCATAAAAGCTAGTAACGTTTTATACAGAGTGAGATGCGGAAATTAATTTAATGTTCAGGTGACATTTTTGGACAGATCATTTCAAATTAAGATGCAATGTGAAGCCTCCATTTCCCAAACCACAGCCAATGCCCTCCCTTTCTGCGTAACGATTGATAACTACGTGCTTGCATCACGGCGAGACTGGTTGAATTAACTAAACATGCTCTCCACTACTTCAAATTTCCCATATTGTAGCTTCTCAATTTTGTTGGGCTTTAGTTCCTATTCTTCTCGTTCCCCAAGTTGATCTAACAAGGGTTCTACTTTACTATAGCCAATGCAGTAATGCATGCGTTTATCAAGGTTTCTTTATTGGTTCCAATAATAATATTAGCTTCTCAAAAATGCTGAAATCCAGTGTTCTTTTACCCTTTTCTGGCAACTACAACAAACTTCCCCGTGAGTTTAAGGCTTCTTAATTACTTTGATAAAGCCCCTAATATTGACTGCAGAAGGCCACGACTTGCCAAACCAGTAAATTTTCCCAGGATGAGAGTTTGAAGGTTGTGTTTGGGTCCAGTAGAATTATGTAGGCACATTTGAAAGCCCTCTAATGGCATCCCAAGCATGAAGTATTGGCTTTTTCCTTGTTTGGTTCCCAGTCCCACACTGAAACACCAAGTGACTATATGGATCAAACCGTCAAGCATGTAGCTATAACGTCTTTCTTTGTTTTTTTTTTTTGGACTTGTGTAACGTCTTTCGTTCATCTTTTGAATCTGAAACTCGTGTTTACACAAAGCAGCATGAGTTTTATAAGCAATGTGATTCTTTTCTGTCTCCCTGTGTTGAACATTATTTTTTGCTTCAAATTAGTTGTTGCTAGCAGAAAAAGTAAATAATAGTTAAACATTGAATAGCTTGTGTCCAACTAGCTCAATCATACTAAGCTGCATGTTGGAAATCAATATATCGTAGAAAAGAGAAAAAAACAAAATTCATTTAACATGAATGAAGGATATAGAAAAGAACTCGCTTAAAAAGAAAATTCGAACATATGGAATATATTTCTCCCTTTTTTTTTTGGTCTGCGTATTTATTTCTCCTTGAAGGACCACCCTCAAGCTATAACCTCAGAGCTATGCCATATGCTTACAGGCCTATTCAGCTCACAAGCCCATCCTTGCCATCCAATACCTAATCATCAAAGCCCCGCCCCGATAGAAAATGGGCTTAACAATCTATTGTTACATAAGGAGAACCCATTGTCTCAATCCAACCAAACTGGATTTCAACGATTCAATTCATCTTGATGACCAAAAAACAAAAAACAACGTTCAATTCACCATAAGTAGCTCACTAGCCAATAAAGGACCAATATTCACATCATGTTAATTCTGATTTTCATACTTGATGAACTCTTAAATATTTATTGTAAAAATAAGTAATTAATAAATATTTAATAATTTATTAAAATATTAATATTAAAAAACTAATACCATAGTAACTCCTTAAAAATTAATAAGCAGTTATAAAGATGTCGGGAATTTGCACCCAAGATCACACAGACATTTGGGAATGAAATGGCACAACAACAAAAATGATATATAAATCAATTATATGCTGTTGGTGGCTCATTCAAACATATTCTTAGTAGTTAAGGAAAATTCAGGTGAATTTATGCTAAATTAAATCTAAAACATTAAAAAAGCTGTTTTTAGGGCTAGAGTTTGAGTAAACTAATGACTTGTTTCCATCTGTTGTTATTCGGAGCTCCCAAGTGATATAATCCAGGTAGGAAACTTGTATGTCTCCAAAATCCAAATGGTTGCAAGAAAGGATGGTAGATTCATAAATCCGAAATTCCGAACGGTGAAGATTTTGCCACCTCCTCGAGTACACCATCCATCATTCTCTTGAAAATCACCTACTGTTCTTCGGTCGGTGTCACTACAGTGGCTCCACTCAATAACTAGCCTTTTTTTTTTTTTTAAACTTTCCAGTTGCTATGGTAAATTCCATAAGGCCCCCGAATGAAAATTAAGCAGGATGGATGCATTTAATACAGCAGATGTACATGTTGACGGTGGAAATCAAATTGGACTGCTCGCTTTCATATAGAATTGGATGCTTGCTCCGCAAACGCAGGCAGAGCTTTTGTGGGTCACTTTCAGGATGTGCATACAGTTTGCAGCGAGCGAAAGAAATTTGCCTTTGGTCAATTTAATGTAATGGCTTTTAGCCACTTTGTAATACCAAAAAAAAAGGGACAAACAAATATATATTACAAATTTAAAGATTTAAATTGCAACCACAATTTAATGTAATGGCTTTTAGCTTCTTTGCACTATAAAAAAAAGGAGATAAAAAAATACATATTACAAATTTAAGGATTTAAATTACGATAACAATATTCTGTTGCGGTTGCAGTATTTCGGTCACAATGATGCAACATAATTGCAGTCTGTATTACTGTATCAGTCTATATCAACTTACGACAGTTGTAATACAATCATAACGATAACATAATCACAACCGTAATCTAAAATTTTAACTACAGTTCAGGCTCGTTATGTCTTTCACAGAGACGAAGGGTTTCTTGCAAGACTTTAATTTCTTGTGCGTGTGGATGGACGTCTATACTCTATGGCACATGAGAACATTGAGATGGGACTTCCAACTTGCTTGACAGGGGCTGCAACGTTATCGAATAAAATGTCAAATCTTCCATTGTTTTGGTCGGTAAAATAATCAATTTTATAATTTGGACACCAAACCCATCTTTATCAGCTTTGGAACACTCCAGAGCAAATATAGCAGATATTTAAATTTGAGTGCAAGGGGAAAATTCGTTAATCCTGAAAAGTTGATGCCTTTTATTATTTTATTTGAATGTTTAATAACTATCTTTTTTATTCTTTGGTACAGTTTAGCATACTATCTTTGCTTTGCACGCTTCGAATGGGTCTATTCATTCTATTTAATTTTCTTTTTCTTTTTGGGTCAAATTGATTCAAAATTTCAAATTACTTTTTTCTTTTTGGTCCTCAAATTCCAAATTGCTTAAATATAAGACAAGAAAACTGGGTCACCATGGAAAAGCCTCAAATTTAACGTTATGTTTCGAGCGTCAGAGAGCCGCAGAGATTTCTCAGAGACATGGGGGTACTGGACGCGCACCGACAAGCTAACTACATGGTTTGGGAAATGTAAGTGCAGCTCGTGGCAAATGACATACTCAAGCTCACTATGTAGAATTAGAAAAGCAGGCAAAATTACAGGAGGACCTCTGACGGGAAAAACAAGCTTAAACCAATATATTAATTCATTAATTCTACTGTTTCCTTTATATACTAGCAACCAAGGAAATTTATAAAGGCAAAATTGATCATCTATTCCAGCTCTCATCCAAAAAAAAGAAAGAAAAATAACCTTTCACAGAAATGGCTCCCTAGAGCCAAAATTTACAACTTGCTTCTCCACTAACAGAAAAATAACCCTTGAAAAACATCTTCCAAAATCAAAATTAAAACCTCCGCTAGATATGGTGTGGCTCGCTGTACATCTTGGGAGGCACTTCACTAAAACATGGAGTTTAGATAATAATTATTATGACGTCTTCTGGTGAACTCTAACAAGCTACCGTAGGTGCGGTCAGCAATACCAACAAATAGAGCCTCTGTGTCCGGGCTAAAGGATACACCAGCAATCTCACCAAATAGATCTATTTCTTGACCTTGTACATAACCAGATTGTGAGTCAAAAATATGGACGAAGTCTGCTGCCTCAGCCATGGCTATAAACCGTCCATCGGATGTGAACCTTAAGGCTCTTATTGCACCCATTCTTCCCTTCAGCACACCTATGGACTGTGAAAGATTTCTTATGTCCCACAACCTGCATGTCGTGTCCTGATTCCCAGTAGCCAATATTCGTCCATCTGGGTGCCAAGCAGATGCAAAAGAATAGTCCAAGTGCCCTTTTAAGCTCCCAGTAACCTGGGAGATATCATAAAAGAGAAAAAAAAATGAAATTTATAAATAAAACAGTGAGTATACTAACCCCTAAGATATAACTGCAAATTAAACTTACCTTTCCGTTGTTGGCATCAGCGATCAAGCACTCGGCACAGTCCCCAAGAACAGCTAACAGCTTTCCATCCGGACTAACAGAAGTATGCTGCGAGGGCCAAAAGGTGAACACAATTGTTATTTGTGAAAAATGTTGAGTAGAGATGAAGATTTTTCAAAGTAACAGCTATATCAGTTGATGACACTCACATTGACAGACCAATCATATTTGAAACATCCAAGAGAAGCAAAATTCTCTGCATCAAAAACCCGAACTTGGGAATCATTATTTGCTGCGATGACCCTCAGTGACCCGCTGCAGATTGAAAGTTTAGTTACAAACCAAAGCAAAACCAAAATTTCAAAAACAAGGTTCTGTCAGTTAGCTGCTTACGTAGGATTGCGGTAAACATCCACAGCATTGTTTATAGCGTTATCATCTGTAGTTATTTTACTGCAGAATGCAACTCCGGAATGATTCAAATTCTGGTCCACAAATAATTCACACACATTAAAAAAGGGACCTTCATATGATTATTTGATTGAAAGAAATAAATGATCTAGCACTGCCCTACCTTGCAAATAAGCTCACCCTGGAAACCACCTGCCACCATCAAATTTTCCTTGACAGCCATGGTGCTTATTTGCAATCTGGAGATAGGTTGAGCTAAAATTCCAGGACGCTTCTGCGAAAGAACAATAATAACACTCACATACAATGAGTTCAGTACAAAAGAAACATACAAGGTGTGATTAACGGACTGGAAACGTACAAGGATTGGAACAATCCGCTTGGCCACGTTAATTACTTCTTTACCCCTTCGTAGTAATGAGGACCAATGCATCACTGAGTAGTTTTGCATAAGATATACATCATGCTTTGAAGTTGCCGACAACAAATTCCTGAGCTGCATAGACAAGAAACATATTGATGAATGATGACATCAATATCAACACCCAAATGATAAAAGGAAAGAGAAATTTATGATTATATAGTAAACAAGCTACTGATATAATTCACTCTAAACAAAACAAGCACCACATTCCAGCATTGAACCAGTCCAATTAATTGGAAATGTTTCTATCAGTAACAATTAATCTAACTGTTAGAACATTAGGGTATCATACGTTAAAGAGTATTATTGTGTTAAATTATATTGTATTAGTACATTATTGGACCATTTGCATTAATTGTAGTTACTTGACCTAGATTATTAGCATAAATGGGATACAAGGTCGGTCATCAGAGTTATGTACAACAACTATTGAGCATATCATCAGTGAAATTCTCTTTCCCTTTTCCACAAAATCCCTAAAATTTGAACACTAATTATATTCCACAATTTGTTACCATACTACTGAATTCTGCATCCATACATGATTCCAATCCAATTTGCCCGGAATTTTATTTGTGAGAGTTGATATTGATCTTAAAGCATGAAACTGAAAATGATACCATATATCTTTCCAAATACTCAAACCAAGTGCTTTATGATGATAAAACATGGCAGAAATCAAGTGAAAATTAGTCATAAAAATGTGGAATTAGCAATTTTTCTAAACTAATAAAGAATTTACCAAAAAGCACAATTCCATGAATTACAAATGATCTTCATATAAATGATAAAAGAAACAACACCAATAGCAGTAATCAGGTAATAGACTATCAAAGTAGGAGAAGACTTGAAATCAAATAAACAGTAATAGTAAGTAAACGAAAGCTATTCTAAAGACAAGAAGATCCTGGAAACATACAGCCAAACAAGAAGAGGTGAGGCCCCTGATGATAAGGACAAATCAATACTAATTAATTACAGATATGTTAAACAGGTTACGTTATAGTCAGAAGATCCCCCTTCTTCAACAGCCTTTTTAGCCATCTCTGCAAGCTTTCCAATCCTTTTTCTTCTTTCTTCACTTTCACTTGTCTCATCCATTAATTTTTCTATTGCCCTTTCCACATCTTCCTTCTTCACCAGCACGGCAGTTTCCTCTTCCTTGCCCCATTTGACAGAACTCTCCACCCCAACCGTTACTCCAACTTTTTAATATTTGCACAACTAGTTTCTCATTGAAAAATTGATCTCCAAATAGTGGCCATGTAACCATTGGCACACCAGCACATACTGCCTCTAAGGTTGAGTTCCAACCACAGTGTGTTATGAATCCTCCAATTGTAGGGTGTGATAATATTAGTACCTGAGGAGCCCAACCCCGAATAAGAAGGCTTCGAGCATTGGTCCTTTCCTCAAATCCATCTTCCCTAATCCACTTTTTCAATGCTTCCAAGTGACTTCCTTCCCTGATAACCCAAATGAAGGGTCTGTTTGACGCTTCTAGGGCCAAACCAAGCTCTATCAACTGCAATGGCGATAGATTGCATAGGCTGCCAAGGCATGCATATATTACCGTCCTTGGCTTCTGACAATCAAGCCACTTCATACTGTGGCACTCATCAATTGAGGACTTGTTACCTCTTTGAGCCTTATCTAAGTGATCCTTGTTACTGAGCGATACTGGGCCGATACACCATACTTTATCCCCTCTGGCCTTCTTGTAATCCCTTGCATATGCTGGCTCCAACTCTTCAAAAGAATTCATGATTATTCCATAAGTAGCCTTTTCAGCAGTATGCATCTGATCACTAAATTGTTTCCAACTTTCATCCTTTGGTCTTGGGATCTGGGCTTTGGTCATTTCAATTTTGTCAGGCATGCCAGGCAAAACAAAGTACTCTGATTCTGTAGTTATGCTCTCCAAAACATTACAGATACGTAGATTATACTGACACAAGAGACAGAAGCAACTTGTTCCAACAAAAGAAATCCTGGGATATTGAATTTGCTAGCGATGTGGATTGTAAATGGCAAACACATATCATCAGAGATTATACAGCTTGGCGGAGGTGTTAACTCTTCAAACAGTTTCTCCACTGGTTGCCGTAGAAGGCTTGTTGCATTGAAGAAACTCACGGCCGAGCCAAGTGAAGGTAACATGTCAAGATTTTCACACCCATCTGGTAATCCAGCCTCTTTGTATGGGAATTGCAGCTGACTGAATCTGATATTGAACCCAGAGTCATTACAACGAGCAAAAGTTGATGAAAAACGAGCTGCATTCTGAGGTGTCGTGACTACCGTAACAATAACATTGTGCTTCGCCAATATTCTTGCAATGTCCATCATGGGGATCATGTGGCCTTGGGCCATCAATGGAAACAAGACGAAGTTGAGCTGAGGTTCTTCGGATGCCATTCCTGCTGGGAATTGTAGATGGTTCAATGAATTCACTTCCACTAGTTTCTTTTTATTGTACTCATAACACATTTGGGCCTTCGTAACTTTGTTGGTGATGTAAGCGTTTACATAAGCAAGTATGATTATGCAGTCAAGTTTGTGGATTTTATATCTATTTGCTTGGTTTTCAGAAAAAAAATCTATTTGATTGAAAACAAATCTTAAATTTGTGGATTTTATATGTATTTGATTGCAAACAAATCTTGTCACTTGTTTTTAGTTTATTAATTAAAAAAATTTAAATCATTAACATTTAATTAAAAAGATAAATTAGAAAGAAAAAAAAAGAAGAAGAGAGATTTTCCTTCCTTATTTGATTTTACACTATTCCCTAGGTTGCGTCATATTTATCTACTTCACTATCAAGTTAGATGCCAATGAAATGAAAATAAATGTAATAGTGAGAAGTTTGAATAATTTATAAGAAATAATAAGTTTTTGATTAATTGTTATTTTAATAGTATAATTATTTATAAGTTTTTTATAAGTATTCGTTGAATTGTAGACCTGTCTTGACTGTGAATTAGGAGCTTTTTTCTTAATATAAATTTTTATCATACTAAAAAAACTATTTTCTTAATTAGTACATACATATTAATATTTTTAATTAATTTTTAAATAAAATTTATAAATATTTTCATAATATTAAATTAATTTGAATACTTGCAAAAATTTATATATTAATATTTATAATTAATTTTTCAAAATATAATTTTAGACATATTTTTATAATAATATTTCTTTTTGGGTAGAATTTATAATAATAATTTAATTTAGGAATTAAACATGTAAGAATGTATTTCAACTTTTGTGGGACTGGGTGATACTGCCTATAGGTACCATCGTACCAAAGTGACCTGCGAGCATATATTTGTGCCAAAATAAGAGGCTCTAAGAAAGAGAAGAGAAAATATCAGTCATCACTTATCAGCCATGGCATGCGGTGGAGGCAAAGTCATGTGTCAACATCATATCCATGGATGAAAACGAAACATGAGAATGGGACCAATTAAAATACCGATCCACGCGGTGCGCGTGCACGCTGCGCACAACGTGCAGGATTTCTCTACATAAAAAATGAGTATGCGAGAGGTATTTAGGCACGGCAAAAATTCCGGTATTCGTGAGAATTCGTAGGGATTATCTGTTATAGGATAAAGAATGGATACATATTTAATAAATGGGAATAAAAGCTGAGATGATGCTACTTATCTTGTGAGTATTTGTAATATATATTAATTTTTTTAAATTTTTTTTAATATTTTACATATATTACTTTTTTTTAGATGACATGAGAATTTATATTTTTTATTATTTTATAATAAATTTTTTTAATGAACAAATTTATAATGATAAAAAATATTAAAAAAATTTATGTCATTTAAATAATAATTAATTATGTAAATTAATTATTATAGAATATAATTGAACTTAAAATATTACTTTTGATATATTATTATAATTTTATAAGTATTTTAAATTATTAAATAAAATTATAGTATATAATGTTTATTTATATCTTTTTAGTTTATTTTTTAAAATATTATTTTAAATTATTAAATATCTACCTTTTCGTGAAGATTATAAATGGATATTCGTGATGAAGACAGTGATAAATGTGTAAATTAATTTATTTTATTTTTAAATAATTTATAATTCAAATATTATTTAAAAAGTTTTTAAATAAAAATTTTTTTTCTTAAAATAACCGGTTATCAAATATATGTTTAAGTTTTCTTTTGTTTTTCACCCAATCACTGACAAATAATTAACTAACAAGGAGAGGGAGAATAAGTTTAAAAATAGATAAGGTGGAAAAGGAACTCAGGGGAAAAGAAATTCAAAGGATTTATTCCTTTTCTATTCTCCTCAAAGATTCATTGTTCCCTCCAAAATTGAGGTGAAACAGGAAAATTACAAAAATGTAATAGGTTAAAAGAAAATATCTTACGTCTTTCTTCTTCACCTTATTTGTCAAAACTTTTATATCTCTTTTGTTTATTTTTGAGTAAAATATACTTTATCTTCTTGAAGTATAGTCCTTTCTCAACTTATTTCTTAAAATGTATTTTGTATTGAATGGTTTGCTTGGGATGGTTTGCTTGGGAAACCATGGCTACTACAAGATGAGGCAAATGAGTTGTAGTGTGTTCCCTCGGGCAGTGGTGTGGGGGGTTGCACTTGCAGTGAGCTTTCGCTCTCTTTATATGCTGAATAACACACTACGTTTATGGGCTTTCAACTTTTCAGGCGGTGATGTAAGAGCATATGCAATGGGCATTGGATTATCTGGAGTTGGCACTTGTGGTGCGTGGATGGGACTAGAATTCTGTGGACGTCTTAATATGTTTTGTGCATCACAAATTTATCTGCAGAGATGCAAACAAAATGAGCAGTGACAGTGCTATGTTTACCAA
>NSJW01000794.1:0-33632 GCA_019955255.1 Castanospermum australe
AAAAAATTAGATAAAATAAAAAAAAATTGATGCAAGAGAGTAAAGTAGAAAAAAGTTAAAACATCGATGAACTGAAAACTAAAGGCCGAATGACTCGGGCATATGACGAAAAGCAATAAAGGCCTTCAACATTGTTAATTGAAAATTGGTAAAAGGCGCGAGTCAAGGATTGAAAATGTAGTGAAAAACGAGAGGTAGAGAAAGATTAAGTGATGATGTGTGATGTTATATGATGATTTACTTTGACATTATCCATGTCATCCCCATTTGGCATCTGATTAAGTTTGTGAAAATCCCTAAATTGTATTAAAAACCTAACTTGGGTGAATTTTGAACTTTCACTTTATTTATCCGTCTCTAATCGTGTAAGCTAAGGAAGGAAGGCACATTCATCAGAGTTGAAGAACCCTAGCTGCTTGAGACCCCCAATCCCCTAATCTTGCACGAGATCCTATCCCTAAACATCAAATTCTAGATACGAGAATCATCCAGAATCGTGTAAGGCCACGGCATCCGATAGCCATTCATGTTGTTCAAACTCACAGTCCATGCTCCATCAACACAGCAGACTCTCGGAGGAGGTGGTCATCAACACTATGTGATTGTGGAAGGAAGACATTATAGTTGACTTCTAAGACTCAAAAAAACCCAAGTCAGAGGTTTCTCAGATGCCCAATGCATAGAAATAAAGACATAACATGTGGGTTTTTCTAGTGGGTGGATGATGCATATAGTATTCCAAACTACAAAACCAATTAAGACAGTGACTGAAAGTTGATAAAGAAGTTGAACAAAAAAAAATTGTCCAGTTTGAAAACCAAGTGTGGTGGCTTAGAGTAGGTTATTGTTTTCGGGTTGTATTATCCATTGGGTTTTGTTCACCGTGGATTAAAGAATTAATGTAATTTATTTGTAGTAATTGGCCATGGCCTCTGTAGTGATGTGGTTATGTTCAGTGAACTTATTTTGTTCTAATGGAAATGAAAGTATTCCAAGTTTTAGTTCATTGATTGATGCAAATCCTAGATGGAATTTTAGTTATCTTACTGTGCATTGAAATGTCAATAGAGATATATATTACATAATGCATAATCATCTCTTATTCCCAGCAAAATTTAAGCATCCATGCACAAAATTTGGAAGATGGAAAGTGGTGAGATCAAAATTCCAGCACATGCCCAATTTGCATGGCATTTGTTCATTGGAGTTGGAAATATAATCTAATTTATGCATCTCCTGTCAATAATTGGAATAGGGAATCTAATTTATGCATAATCATCTCATTCATGGAAGAAATTGGTGTTAAAGTAAAGCTATATAGAAATTCAATTGAGAAGAAAATAAAATCTGATTTCAAGCCCATGAAATGGGACCAATGTCAAGAGGACATAGTATTGTTTCAAAACATCCCAACAGGAGTACATTACTTATAGCATACCCCCCATAATTATCACAACATCCCAACCCATGGTAAATTCCAAAATACTGAGTTGTTCATAACATGAACTTCCTGGACTACTTAATTACATCCAAAAAATGGACTGATTTCTAACATTAATTACATCCCAAAAAATTGACAGAGCAACAACATTAATTACATCCCAAAATACAGTTCCATTCATAACTACATCAACTCAGGTTGTCCTTTTCCCAACATGGCCACATATCTTTTCCTATTTCCAGGTGTAGATGCTTGAATGGTGTCTTTGGTTGATGAATCTGGAGCAGATTTTGATGTTGGCATAAATGAAAGGCTGCCTACTTGAGGTCTGAATGTAGGACTCCCAGTGAGGTTTGAATGAGGTGCCACAGTAGGCTCAATGGCGGAGGCTTAGTTGGTGGAAATCCTTCATTGTAAGCTGGTGGTCTAACAGTTGGTACTGCTCTTTGTAGTCCTGTTACAAGTGTCACACCTAGCTAATATCTCCATGGCCTAGGTTCAGAAGTTAGCACTAGTCTCTGTGGTACTTGCATATGAAGTTATTTATATCTCAATTTAGTGTTGACCATGGCACACATAAGTTCATAAAATAAAAATAGGAAGTTGTTATTGTTATCACATTTGTGTTAGTGTTGAATAGGCTTGCTTCAGAATATTTGTGTTCAGGATAGGAGCTTCCTGCAAATAGAGGTAATCTGTATTAATACATATAGACAAACAAAATTGTGTAAACCAATAATTAGAAATTTACCATATTTTCTTAATTATTAGTTGGACCAGTTTGAGAAAGTGGGGGAGGACTAAGTTTGAGAAAATCCTCCAACTCAATCAAATCACTACCTAAGGCAGTGGCTATTTCTTTATCTGATGGCATAGTTCGTTGTTGTTTCTTTTTCTTTTTTGCATTTGTAGGTGCTCCCTTACAATTCTTAGAATTATGTCCTACCTACCAACACTTCTTGCACTCAATAGGTTTATATTTTCTTTTCAATTTGTAAGGATTTTCAATTTCCTCCTCTCCCTTTTTTCTTTACTTCTTAGGCCTACTATGTGGCCTTTTAATCACCGGAGGTTGGATAGGTCACTACCACATTTATCCCAATATTCCTCAGATGGCACAGGTTGTATCAATGGTGCATATGCCAAGTCAAACTTGGCCTTAGAAAGGAAGGGATGAACATAATCCTTTGGTTTAAGGTTCTTATAACCAATGGCAGCACATGCATGTTTGCATGGTACCTAGATAATTCCCATTCCCTACAACTACAACACTGAGCTTCCAAGTCCACACTGACCCTCTTAGGTAAACAACTAACTCATATTGATTACCATTAGGGTCTCTAACCCATGATAGTGTCCATTTGAAACTTTCTTTCTTGGCCCTTTCCATTTTTTCTGCTGGTAAGGGCAAATTGGACCAACGTAGCTCACCATCAATTGCCTCTGCTTGTTCATTTTTCTCATGATATAGCACTTGATTTCCTCAGCCATGGTGATTATAGGTTTGGACCTAAATTTTTACTATCTTTAAGTTGAACTACTCACACATGTTATTCAGCAAACTTTGGTTGTTGGTGTAAGTACTAAAACCACATCTAGACCATCTTGGAGGATCAAATCTAGAAAGCCATTCTCAAGCTTTTTCATTCACTTTTTTCAACTTCTCCATATTGTTTAGAAACTGAACCCTGGTTGTAGACTTAGCACATGCCCAAAACAAGTTTCTCAACTGTAGTCCCTTCCAATACTTGGTGAAGTTGGCCCATAGATGCCTTGCCTTGCACAAAACCTATGCGGAACACCTGGTAGGAGATTCTCTATTACTAGCAACAAACCCTACATCACAAAAAAAATGGGAAAATTCATAGTTTCTTAAAAATGATAATAAAACTACAACAAAAACACACACACTCACACATGTTACCTTCTGTTGATCTGTAATAAATTGGTATCCATGCCTTTTTAGATCACCAATGTCTTCCATCAACAATGTAAGAAACCAGGACCATGTCTCTATAATAAAATGATGGCAAGTAGTCAATTGTTCATTCAGATATGCAAATAAATATTCTTAAATGGACTTAAAATGCAAGTAAATCATATGTGAAACATACCTCTTGACTCCACATCAACTACTGCATAGGCAATAACATAAAAAACATTATCTCCATATTGTCTTATAGCCGACAGCAGTTGACCACCATAATAGCTTTTTAGGTGGCAGTCATCTAATCCAATCAGTGGCCTACACCCTACCATAAAACTTTTTTTGCAAGCATTCTAGACAAATATATATTTTTTCAAAAGTGGGAAGCACCTCCAAAGATGGCCTTTCTACACCTAACAGTACAGTACTCCCAGGATTTCTCTTTCTCAACCCATGGCAGTAGTCTCTAAGCTTGCTATACTGTTCTATTTCAGAGCCCTCAACCATATTCCTTACTTCCTTAACTACCCTATACACCATTGCATTTGGAATATGCACATTGTACATGGCCTTCATGTGATCATAAGCACCCTGTCCATCCAAGGTTGGATGTGATCTTAACTTAGGCACCAATTTGTTAGCCACCCATATCTTTGATGCTTGTTTGTTCTTCAAAGATCTATTGCAAGTGTGTGTATCAATGAATTTCTTAACTTGAAAATAATATGTTCTCTTATTGATTACTACAGTAAATCTCCTGTTGGCAACCATCTTTGCACACAAACCTATGCCTACCTTTATCATTCTTCTCCAATTTCGCTTCCCTCCCAAGGTGGATGGTGTAGTCTTTGACAATATCTTTAAAAATCCTAAGAGTAGGAAATTTCATTCCCAATTCAATGACCACATTGCCAAAGTCTGAGTTTACATTAAAATGTCGAAAAATATCCCTATCAAACCATCCCTCATCCTTGGATTTAGATGAACTATGCAGTGAAACTAGTTTATCTGTATAATAATCTACTCCTCCCTCAGTCTCATCTTCAAGATTCACTGTCAATCGCATATTCAGAGTCCTCTATTTCCTCTTCAGTTTTAGACCCAACAATTGCCCTATGTTCCCTTTGTCTAAACTTGCATGTTGTGCTTCTTCTATTCATATATTTTTTATTGCTTTTTTGTGTGTGTTTCAGTTTTAGGAACAACTGTAGCGAATGCTCCTTCGAATGCAGATAGGATATTAGGTTCTATAACAGTTTCAGTTTCCCTTGCAGTTCTTAAATTTGAATTCTCTTCTTCAGGTTTAGAATCAATTGGGACAATATCATTATTCAGAAAATAAAAGTGAATCTCCTCCTCATCTTTACAAACCTTAAGAATTTCAATTATGTCCAAATCCCCCTTAATTTGTCTTAATCCATCATCTAGTGTCTTTTAGGAGCTGGCCAATAGTTATTAATGACACTAGGTCAGGATCCACATAATCCAAGCATCTATCTCACCATGCACATACTCCACGTGGTTTTTATATTGAAAATATCCATTATGATGAAGTATAGCCCAAATCAATTTTGACACGCTAAAAAAAAATTATTATGAAACACTAAGGGGAGTTCACTAATTGAATTACACATACATGAAACAATGCACTCAATAGTACTCATACTGACACACCAAATCTAAAGCACATATGTTATAACAAATGTAGACCATTTCAATTTGTTAACAAACATATCAACATATACCCTGAAAGATCTATCTACCATCAATTTAGTCCTCAGAAAGGTAGATGCATGATTTAGAAATTTGGGATAGAGGAATGGGGGGCATAGGGACCACTGCTGATAAATTTAAAACTCATAAACAATCATTATAAAGACATAAAAACACATAACAGCATGGGACCACTACCGAAAGGAACAAACCCCCATTTTTCAAATAGGGACCACACAGTTAAGGTTTTACACATGCAATGTTACAGGAAAAAGGTACAAATCACTTACCTGGAATGTCTATTCCACACCGAATCTCAATGTTGAACAAGCAATAATCCTAAGCGAGCCACAAGATTTGTCGTCGTATGTTGAGGAACTTCAAAGAAACCTTAGAACCTTACTTCAGACCCTTACTCCCCTTTAACACCTTTAACACTTTTTTGCCTTTTGGTTTTCTCTCTTAAGCTTTCTTTTCCAAGATTTTTTAAAGCCTTTTAGTTTTTTTTTCTTAGTCAAATTTCCTTTGTTGCTGAGATGGAAATTTAAATCTTAGTCAAATGTCAAATGAGGATGACATAAATAATGTCAAAGTGAATCATCATATAACGTCACACATCATCACTTAACAGTCCATGTAGGCGACCCACAAATGAGGTTCTCATAGATCGTAACAGTGGGACTAACGTGATGGTTAGATCTATCTTGGGAGGATATTTTAATGTCACAAATCTTTTGAGGACCAAATTGATTATCGACAAATCTTTTGAGGACCATTTTGGGGACTTGCTCTTTAATCTATTATATATAATCTATCTATTATCTATCATATAATATAAAAGTAATAGCCTCTCCAAAAAAAAAATTTTGCTTAAGAAAACTTCTTTTCCCTATCAATAATTTTTTATACAGCCTTTTTTAAAAGACTAATTTAATATCATATGCTTTGATGGACCATTTAAATATCACTTTAAATTTTTAAATGATTAATTTGATATCATATATCTTTGAAGGACTATATTGATGTCAAGTAAATCTTTAGAAGACTAAAATAATAGTTTAATCTAAATTTTAAATTTTATATGTAATTACTTCACACGTAGCTTGATTTACATAATATAGAATATAATTAAAAATTTTTAATAATCTTTTTCACTCACATTAGGAATTTTTTCAAAATTTACATAACTTATTTTTTTAATTACATAAATTAGCTAAATTATCTAAAGTTAAAATTTATTAAAACAAGAAGTATAAGAGGTATGTTGTGAATTTTAAAGTCAAATATTAATTACAAGTTATAGACTTATATACTATTTATAATTTAATTTAATTTAATTATTTTTAGCTAAAAATATTTTGCAAAAATAATTTAATTATTTTGTGTTGGTAACTTTTTTTTATCACTGTTTAAAGATAATATAATAAAAAATTATATGTGAAAAATATTTTGTAAAAAAATTATTGCCTAAATAGAAAACTAACAAAACAAATATATCAAATTTAATGATTGCATACACTTAAATTTTAAATTTTATACATTCAAATTTGAAATTCTACACACTCAAATTTGAAATTCTCCCCACCCCATGACAGGTACCCATTTATAATTTTGAAGGTAGGTATATGTAAATATAAGCGGATATTCAATAATTTAAAATAAAACTTTAAAAATCATAAATTTAAAAATATAAATGGATAAATTTAGCATCATATACCACAATTTTGTCAAACAATTTAAAATACTTACAAACTTAAAATAATATATTACAAATAACATATCAAATTAAATTATATTTTGTAACTATTATATAATATAAAATTAATAATCTCTCAAAAAAATTTTGCCACTCAAGAAGACTTCTTTTCCCCCTTAACAAATTTATGTGCAGCCTTTCTTTCTTCTCAAAAATTTTCTAAAGTTATTTATTAGGATTTCATTGATTATGAATTTAATTTTATATCAATTTAATGATTGCGTCAATTCTTAATTATCATATTTTTATAAGGTCTCTTTTATATTTTTAAAATTTTAAATTTTGTTTAATTCTATATTTATTCCACTGTATCTGTTATCTATTATATAAGATAAAAGTAATAGTCTTTTTAAAAAAAAAATTTCCCTCTAGAAGATTTTTTTTTTGCTAAACAATTTTTCATGTAACATTTATTTCTCCCTAAAAATTTCCTAAAGGTATTTACTAGAATTTCATTAATTATGAATTTAATTTATTTCAATTTAATAATTACATCTAATCCTTAGTTACCATATTTTCAGAAGGTCTCTTTTATATCTTTTAAATTTTAAATTTAGTATTTAATTTTATATTTAATATATTGTATCTATTATGTTTATTATATAATATAAATGTAATAGTGTCTTTAAAAAAAAATTTATCGCTCAAGAAGATTTCTTTTCTCTCTCAACAATTTTTCTCACAACCTTTCTTTAAGAGACTAATTTAATGTCATATTTCTTTGATGGATTATTTTGATGTCACTTTAAATTTTTAGATGATTAATTTGATGTCATATTTTTTTCAAGGACCAAATTAATGTCAAGTAAATTTTTAAATGACAAAAATAGTAGTTTAGTCTAAATTTTAAATTTTAAATTTAATTTTATATTTAATTACTTCACATGTAACTTGATTTATATAAAATATAATATAGTTAAATTTTTTTAATAATTTTTCACTCAAATTAGGGATTTTTCTTTTAATTTACGTTGCTTATTTTTTTAATTACATAAATTAGCTAAATTATTCAAAATTAAAATTATTAAAACAAGAAGTATAAGTGGTATATTGTGAATTTTAAAGTCAAATATTAATCACATGTTGTAAACCTAAATTCAAATCTTAACAATTGTAAATATTTTGTCCGAATCAAATTATAATTTCATTTGATTAAAAATTATCACTCTATGCTAATTAGTTGCTAAGTATTTAAAAATTGTAGTGAAAAATATACTATTTACAATTTAATTTAATTGTTTTGATTTCTAGCTAAAAATATTTGGCAAATAATAATTTAATTACTTGGTATTGATAACTTTTTTTATCACAATTTAAAGATAATATAATAAAAAATTATACGTGAAAAATATTTTGTGAGAAAAATTATTGTCTAAACAAATTAAGAGAAAACAAATCAAACAAATTTATCAAATTTAACTAGCATAGTACCCGTGCAATTGCACAGGCCAATTGCCGCTATACTTATTGTATTAACAATTTACTTGCAGCAATAATTGACAATTTGTTACTTCATTCAAAATTATGATTATCAAAATAACTGATTACTGCTTGAAAATACCTGTCATCAGTTTGTTTCATAAATTAATTTTGCTGTGTCTAAAGTATATTCATGGACGATGATTGTAAATAAAGAAACTTTCAATGGAAAGATAGCATAAACACAATTAGTATCATATACAATTCATCGATGCTATAAAAAAATAAGCAGAGAGAAGACCAATCTCATTAATTCATGTGCATGGTGCTGCTAATACTTGTTTCATCTTGTCAACTTAGCTCAACATAAAAACGAATAAATTCTTGGCATGATTCTTACAATTTTTCTCAACATGAAACATATTTATTTGTCATAATAAATAATTATTGATCTTGTAGAATATTGCTACGAAATATTGAAGACAAATTTGCTTCAGCAAAGTATCTTATCCCATTTCTCCAAGAGTGGAGTTGTTTCAAGAATGGCTCTTTCAAGAGAGGAATGCCAAGAATGAACAAAAGCATTATCAAGTGTAATGTCCATATGATGCAAAAGGTCTTCCTGAAAAAAAAAAAAAGAAGTATCAAGCATTTCAGCATTCAGATTAGATATCCTAGAGTTAACCTTTTGTGGAGTAAAGAAAAGAAAAAAAAAAGAATAATTGATAAGATGAAGAACAAATATAATTTTAAAGAACAGGAATTTGAAAAAAATTGTTACTTCAAAACTAATTTATAATTATGACAGCATTATTTCTTGGTCATCATCATGACATCATAGTGATATATTGCTCATTAAGAACCCTTCAATATGAATAGCAATGGTTTTGCATGGCTAGTCAAGTCATTCCCCAATACAACCTTGGTGAGAAAATCTGTAAAATAATATCCCAAATACATGTTTAGAAAACCCAAATTTAAAACATAATATTACTAATTGATATGCATGCGTTTGTAGTCATGTTCTTTGTACTCTAACCTATTTATGCTTGTTTACATATCAAATAGCATGTTGGATGAGGTACGTATCCATTTAATTTTGTATATGGTCTTTAGAAAGAATGATATAACGTCAACAACGCATATTACCAAGTTGAACTGTTTGTTTGGTAGCTAGCAGAAAACGCATTCACATTTATAATTCAAAGAGAATCTTTTCATTGAGTTACTTGATTTTGGTACATGTAAGTATAACCAACTGCAACAACTTTTGTGTGTGTGATGTCCTTTCCTAAGCCTTCACTGATGCAAATAACTATCCGAACCTTAGATCTTGTCTCAAGTTATTGCAAAACTTTTCAATCTACTTTCACATCACCCAACATTTAAACTTACTCTTGTCCCCCGTTCATAGAAGTAACTACTAAAACAGCATTAAAAAAGAGGTCTCATGCATGTAATTCATGTTTAAGCATCTCATTAAACATCTCATTATGCTATTAATGAACATACCAGTTAGGTGGAACTATAAAAGTCAAAATGTCACTGTACCTCAAAAAATGACCATTGAATGACAGAACATTACATAAGCATCTCCATTTCCCCATTGCTTATAGTCTGACATATACAGTTTTGCTAGGGCCTAGCATCTTTCGGATAGGAGTTGAAGATATAGACATACATATCCAAATTCTTATAGCAATTCAATCCCCCAGTGAAGCCGGTCTTCTCATATTTGCTGACATAGTAGTTACATTCTTCTTCGGATATTGAGCATACTCATCAATCTTTGCAAATTAATCTCTCTTTGAAGGAGCCTTTCTTCTATTGGTTCCTATTTCAATCCAAGGGTTGTAAAATAATTATTAGGTTTTGCTGGAAGTGCTTTTGGTAATCGATTGATTTTTACAGTTACCAACACTTGTAAGAGTTGAAATGCAAGCAGTATCTCCAACGTCTGGAGTTGTTCTTGCTGCAGCATGCACCGAATAGCCTTGTTAGAAGCATAGCAGAATCTCAAGTTCCAGCCATGGCAGACCAACTTAGGTTTATAGTAGTATTATGCATTGAATCAATTGTACACAGGATGTGATACTTTACCTTTGTCCTCATTGGATATTCCTTCCAATATACTGCAGTTATTCAATTGTGTGCGGGAAATATTGAAAAGTGAGGGACCTGTTTGCTGCAATATTCTTAAGAAAACCTTAAGTAGCACCACCTAATTACAATGACATAAATTCTTATAGTGCAGGTTTTTTCTGGTTAGAAGAATAATTAAAGACCAGATTCCAAAATGCATATGCTATATGGCACCTTATTTGATATATATTTACAATATTATGAATCAAATATGAAGAACAAATATTACTTACAATCTTAAAAAGATGGTTTTTAATTTATCTCTCAGCTTCCATGCCGGAATTTGCTATTGCCTATTTGCTAAAACAGTGATGTGTGCACAAAAATGTGAGGGCAAGAAAGCAAGTAAACTCTTTGATAATCAGGAAGCATACAAATTGGTTAGGAAGATATTATTACCTTGAAGAATGAATTGAAGGCCAACTATCTTGAAGTAAAATATCATGTAATCATATATTTTCCATTATTTTCTAAAATTTAGGACAATTTATCTTTTTTCTATTTATTGTTTCTGCTGGTCCGAAACGTAATTTGCAAATATGGTCAAGTTATAAGGCCTTGTGGGGTAAGAATGGTATGTAACTGGAGTAGGAGGAAAGAAAAGGTCAGAACTGAGAGAAAATGAGGAACCCAATCGTACAAATTGTTCTATTGATTAGTTTCTACTCAAATCCCTGAAAGATTCGACCAGAGAATGGTATGCAATTTGCTCTATTTACTGGTTTCTACCAAAATTACCAAAAGGAGATGTAAATCCATAAAAATGAAGCTTACGCTAACAAGAGGGACCATGCTTCCTCTTATCTATTTATCTGCAGATATTAAATTATCTACAATACAATATGCAATATCATATACTAACATAGATGTACAGATAATGCTTATGCTAACTTTTCAGTTAAAGAGGTTTTTAATAGTACCATGGGGAGGGGAAGGAATCTTGACTCATGTTTCCAAACTCAGTTTGCCTGTGTCTTGTCTTTGGAGTAAAAAGAATATAACTATATTCAAGCCAATGTTTTTAAAAGATTAATTCTACTAAGATTGACACTTTGTCCTAATGGCAATAGAATGTTCGAGTTCTACTTACAGAGGACTTGCTTTAATTAACTTTTGGTGCCAATATATTGTACAACTTATTAGATGCACTTTGTTAATTGGAAAGAGTTCTCCCTGCTTCCTCATAAGCTAGTGAAATAGCATTTAAAACATGTTAAGAATATGAAAAAACAAAAAGATTCCTAGATCTCCCTGCATCACCATTGTAGTACAATCTAAGTATCTTTTATTCTAGTTCTAAGAAGAATTATAGGACCAAAGCAATGGGGCCTGTTCACATCGAGCGCAAACTGGGCCTGTCCAGCTCTTTACACATCACATCTATTGCATATGTGCAATGGATTCATAAATCAAGTATCAACAAAATAACTACTACCAACATCTCATGACAATGGAGAAGAAATTAAACTCAATTAGTGGAGAAGAAGGGAATAAAGGAAGTAAATAAGCTAAGAAAGAATAGGATTAGTGAGAAAAAAAGAGAGAACAATTAATGAGATTTAGTTACCTCCAAAGACATCTGTTGAAAGCCAAATGCTTTGGAATATCTGCAGACTGTAATGCAGCCTTTGCAGTCAAGTTTTGTGGCCGTTAAGACGAGTCAAAGTGGAGTTATGAATCGAAAGAAAAAAGAGATTCCTATTTTTAGTCAATTGGAAAACATTAATTAAATTTATAAGTCAAAATGAAATGATAATGATTCTTAAAAAACACAATATGCATGCATTATGGTTCTGGTATGTGTGTGTGTGTGTGTGTGTGTGTGTGTGTGTATATGTTTGAATTTATTGTGTTGGCCTTTTTCCTTTTAGCAACAGCAGCAGTCCACTGCCCTAGACTAATAATAGCAGACAAAGGGAAAAGTAACTGAAAAGAAAAGGAATGAGAGAAGTACTACATTGAGAAAGGAATAGAAACCTAAACCTATAGCACTGCCCAAAACTTCTTATGCAATGAATCTGCATACCCCTCTTTTCTTAATAAAAATACATTGTAGGATTTTAAAAAAAATTATTTTGCATTCCAGAAATTTAAACTTATATTATACTTGTCTAAAAATGACTGACTAAATGAAAAAAAATATAATAAGGACTGATAGGCTTAAGCAAAATCAGACTTCACCTTGCCTGTATTTTCTTTATCTTATGATTTGCTAGTTTCAACTCCCATAAGGGGAAAAGTTTCTATTTCTCAAGCCTATTTGAAATATCCTATTTTAATTGAAGAAAAAGCTTCTACCATAGACATTGCTTGTTTGCCTTTGATTGGTATTGATATCATAATTGGAATGAACTGGTTGTCTTCTAATGAAATTATTCTAGACTGTTTCAGAAAGCTTGCTTACCTTTCAAATGATCCACCAAAAGAACAAAAATCCACTGATACCCTATACCTTAATGCCACTCAGGCAGAGAAGTGCCTCTTAGAAGAAGTTCAAGGGTTTCTTCTTTTATTTTCTTTGAATTCAGAGGTTGAACAGGAAATAAACAACATACCTATAGTAAGAGAATTTCTAGAGGTGTTTCACAAGGATATAGTGAACCTACCACGTGAAAGGGAGATTGAATTTTCCATTGACTTAGTTCTAGGAACTGAACCTATATCCTTTGCACCTTATAGGATGTCTCCTTTAGAGTTAAGTGAACTTAAGAAGCAAATAGAGGAATTGTTAGTCAAAGGATTTATCAAGGCCTAGTGTGTCACCATGGGGTGCACTTGTTCTGATGGTCAAAAAGAAAGATGGAAGCATGAGATTGTGTATAGATTACAAACAGTTGAATAAGGTCACAATTAAGAACAAGTATCCACTCCTAGAATAGATGACCTATTGGACCAATTGTTAGGAGTCTCTGTCTTTTCAAAAATAGATTTAAGGTTAGGATACCATCAGAAAAGAGTGAAACTAGAAGATATAACCAAGACAGACTTTAGGACCAAGTATGGGCATTATGAATATCTTGTGATGCCCTTTGGACTTACCAATGCTCTGCAACATTCATGAATTACATGAATAGAATTTTTAGATCTTACCTCGATCAATTTGCAGTAGTCTTTATAGATGACATACTTATTTATTCTAAAACTAAAGAAGAACATGAACAACACCTTAGGGTAGTGTTACAAAACGCTGAAGGAAAAATAGTTGTATACTAAGTTAGAAAAATGTGAATTTTGGTTCAGTGAGGTAAGATTCTTGGGTCATGTGATCATCTAAAAAGGAGTAGCAGTGGACCCTAATAAAGTTAAGGCAGTAATGCATTTGGAAAGGCCAAAGACAGTTACAAAGATTAGGAGTTTTCTGGAATTAGCAGGTTATTATAGAAGATTCATTAAGGGATTTTCTCAACTAGTTTTGCCTCTAACCAGGTTAACTAGAAAGAATCAGCCTTTTGAGTGGAACTCAGCCTATGAAGCCAGTTTTCAGAAGTTAAAGAATAGACTTACCTCTACCCCAGTCTTCGTAACTCCTGATCCTAGGCAAAACTTTGTAGTGTATTGTGATGAATCTAAGAAAGGCCTAGGATGTGTTTTGATGCTACAAGGTAGAGTTATGGCTTATACATCCAGACAACTTAGGTCGCATAAAGAGAATTACCCAACTCATGACCTCGAGTTAGTAGTAGTAGTTTTTGTCTTAAAAATTTAGAGGCATTATTTGTGTGGAATGAGGTTTGAGGTATATAGTGATCATAAGATTTTAAAGTATCTTTTTGATCAAAAGGAGTTAAATATGAGACAGTGGAGATGGATAGAATTCTTAAAGGACTATGACTTTGAATTGAAGTATCATGCAGGCAAGGCCAATGTAGTAGCTGATGCTTTGAGCAGGAAGTCATTGCATATGTCCTCATTTTAGGAACTTAAAGATTTCAATATCCTTACAACCTTATTGCTTGTTTGTTGGTGACTTTAGAATAGAGTGTGATTTTGAGAGACTAAATAAGACAAGCCCAGGAGAATGATAAATTTTTGCAGTCTCTCAAGAATAGGATTTTAATACAACAACTTGAGCATTGTAAATGAAAAAGGAGCTGTACTATATGAGGGAAGATTATGTGTGCTAGACAATGAATAATTAAGAAAGAAGATTTTTATTTAAGGCACATTGTAGCAAGTACACTATACACTCTGATGTAACCAGAATGTATCAGGATCTCAGGAAACTGTTCTGGTGAAATGGGATAAAAAGAGACATAGTTAGTTTTGTAGCCAAATATCTGGTTTATCAAAAAGTCAAGATAGAGCACCAAAGACTAGCTGGATTATTGTAATCTTTATATATTCTTGAGTGGAAGTGGGACAGTATATCAATGGATTTCGTGTTAGGATTGCCAAGAACTCCATCAGGCTATGATGAGGCATGGGTAATAGTTGATAGATTAACTAAGTCTACTCACATTTTGCCTATTAGAATCAGTTGCCCATTATACAAGTTGGCTCAGGATTACATCAAAGAAATTGTTAAGTTACATGGTGTACCAACCAGCATAGTCTTAGACAAAGATCCTAGATTCACCTCAAAATTCTGGATAGTTTTGCAAGAAGCCTTAGGTACTAAACTTTGTTTTAGTATAGCTTATCACCATCAAACAGATGGGTTAGATAGAGAGAACCATTCAAACTTTGGAAGACATGCTTAGAGCATGTGTGTTAGAATTTTAAGGAAGTTGGGATAGTCATCTACTATTAATAGAGTTTGCTTATAATAATAGTTACTATTCTATCATAGGAATGGCACCATTTGAAGCTTTATATAGTAGAAAGTGTAGGTCACCTTTGTATTGGTTTGAAGTGGGGGACAAGAGTTTACTAGGACCTAAAATAGTACAGCAAATCACAGAAAAGATTAAATTTATTAGGGAGAAATTACTCATTGCTCAAAGTAGACAAAAAAGCTATGCTGACAAGAGAAAAAGACCTCTAGAATTTGAAGAAGGAGAACATGTTTTCTTTAGAGTCACTCCTACTACTAGGATTGCCAAAGCCCTTAAATCAAAAAAGTTGAATTTTAAATTCATTGGTCCATTTCAAATTGCCTATCAGATTGCACTTCTCTCTAATCTTTTAAATCTTTATAATGTCTTTCATGTCTCTCAGTTTAGAAAATATTATTTTGACCCTTCACACATCATAGAATATGAGATATGCAAGTAAGAGATTATTTAACTTATGAAACCAAACCTGTACAAATCTTTGATAGATATGGTAAACACTTAAGAGGAAAAGAAATCCCTTTAGTTAAAGTAATCTGGAAAGGATTGTCACTAGAGGAGGCAACATGGGAACTATAAGATGAAATCAAGAAGTCTTATCCAGAGTTATTCTATTCAGGTTGGTGAATTTTGTGGACAAAATTTCTAAAAGGATGGGAGAAATGTTACATCCACTTTTTCATAAAATATTTTTGTAGAGTAGTTTTAGTTTCTTTATTTAATGTGAATGATTTGTTTGAAAATTTATTTAAAATAATTTTTGTAATAGTAATTTTTTTAAATTAGATTAGAATAACCATGATAATATGATACAAATTAAAAATAATTTAACAGTATAGACATATTTAAAAATAGAATTTATTAGGAGAATTTTGTATTAAACAAGAGTATTTTTATGACAGATAAAATATTATTAAAAAAAGAAGAAGTAGAAAAGCTTAATAAATAAGAGAAGATAATTTTAAAGAAAATAATAAGATATTCATGAAAATTTTAAAAAAAATGTAAAGTATAAGAAATGAAGATATTTTCTTATGCAAGCTTACACCGCAAGTAACACATGATATAAATAGGGGGAGGGGCAGTGATCTGACGAGAGAAGAAAAGAGAGGAAAGATAAGAAGGAGAGGAGAGAAGAAAGAGAAAAGGAAAGAGAAAAAGAAAAAGAAAAAAGAGAAGAAGAAAAAAAGAAAAGAAGGAAAGGAAGAAGGAAGAAAAAGAAGATTATAATTTTGTCACAGTTATACTAAACAAGAGGTAGGAAATAAACTTCTCCTTTTTACTTAACTACAATCATGGCTATTATATATGATTAGATACTTTTATTATATTTTTATAATATTTAATTTAGTTTTTCTATATGTAAGTTTTAGAATGCTTGGGTTGATATTTGTGGTTATGTTTTGACTTTAAAAATATTATTTTATTTAGAATTATCATATTTTAAATATTGATTCTTTTATGGGACCAATATTATGTATTATTTAAGACTTAAAAATTAATCCCTTGAGATATATGATTTTCAAATATTAAACTATTAACATCTTGATTTGGATATATATGAACTTTTGACATTGAATTATTGATGCCTTTGCTTTGAAATATTTTTAGACTTTTAAGATGACCTTTGCAAGGACATATTGATATCTTTGCTTGGATATAATTTTAAATTTTTATAATGACCTTTGCATGGACAGAACCTTTATATAACTCTTTATTAAGACTATAGACTATATTGAGGACTTTTAAAAGAATCATGAATTATTTTAATAATTATATTTGGTCTCTTGTTGAATTGACATTTGAAATTAATGATAATAAGCTTTAAGAAATTTTATTTGTTAGAAGTTTATTATGTGAAAGTTTGATTATTTATTTACAACGAAGCTAAAGTTTTATATGTGCAAAATAAATTATTTATATTTTTTTATATTTGTGCACGTGCATCATGATTAAAAGAAAGATTATATTTATCTATGTTTGTGCATGTACATTATGTTTAAAGAAAAGACATTTAAAATGTATACCTAACTGCCAGAAAGACAGAGAGATAGATCTAAAGTCCTTTTATATTACTGCCTTGGTTAGTGTGATAATTGTCTTGCTTAGTCGTTACGATATTCAAAGTAACACCAAAAATGAGAAATTCCCTAAGAGAAGGTCCTCGACCAAGATGTGAGACAAGCAGACACAGAAAGCAAAAGTAAAGTCAAAATAAAAGATGATATGGCATGTAAAGCATTTGCATTAATTATGTTTGCATGAGAAGCTGCATCGAATGATTTATTCAATAATTATTTTATTATGCTGTTATATTTTAAGCTATTGAGTATTATCATTTCTAGCAGCCATGTGGCTTTATGTGATTTTACACAGTTGAAACTCACTATGTGTTTTGGTAAATTTTTTTCTAACTATGCATCTCCTTACTGAGAATTTTAAATTCTCACTCTATCCATGATGATTTTAGATTAATATAGATATTATCGATTGTATTATTCATGAGAAGTCAATGCTGAAGGAAAATGCAAGGTATCTCAATTTAAGGGAATAGGGGCTATATGATATCTAGTTTTATCTTGTGTTGTACTATAAGCCATCCTTTTTTGCTGTTTTGATGTAAATGTTTATGTTGTAACATAAACTTGACCTTGTTATGCATTACTTTTAATGCATACTATGGAATTATCATCATATATGTTATGAACGTCACATACTAGTAATTTATTGAGGATAATAGTATCACTCTTGAAGGGTGTTATATCTATGAATAAAGGTCAATCATTAAAGCCAGCAGATGATACTAACCTGATTGATGATCCTTAGAAGGTTAGGAACCATATTCTATATTGTTATTTAAATAATTATTTACAAATTTTATCTTTGTCATTAGCCATAAGTTTTTTTGTATGTTATAGGAATCACTTTTATTTTTAGGAAGAAAATGATGTTGATATGATTCAATGAATGCTCTTATATTTGTAAAGAGAGTCAATGATGAAAGTTTCATCATTTGGCAGTAACTGATGACAGTGGTAATGGAAGTCCAAAATTTCCACCATAGATGTTCTCTTGCAAATTAACGAAAATTATTAAGATGGAGAAAGATTGAAGAACATATGCAGCTGCTTTTTACAGATCTTTGTTTTTATATTTTCTTTTTAAATCAAGTTAATGTTGATTTCAAGGAAGGGAAATTATCTAAAACAACAAATAATGTTTTCAAAGAATTTTTTCAAAATTTGTCAAAAAGAGGTATTTTCTTAATTTTATTATTGATTAATTTACATTATACATTGCTATGTTTTTTACAATATGTTTTCTTTTGCTATATAATGTTTTTATTATTTAAAAATACATATAAACAAATACATTTTATTTTCAGTTTATTCTTTTTTTAAATTTTGTTGTGTCATAATTTACTGTCATTTTTAGTTATTATTATCTAATGTATTTTATAAAACAATTGAAATTGTGTGTTTCCTATTACTGTTGCAGGCAGTCAACTAATCAATCTCTATGTTTTGTAATTGGAAAAGTTCCTTCATTTTCTTTACAAATTTTGAGATATTTGAGGGCCTCATGATATTATCATATTCTAGAGGAAAGAGATGTTATAGTTTGATAAACTTTTATGAGTGTATGTTTAATTTTATTTGAATTGAGAACTAATATATAGATTATAATAAATTTTATGATTTTGTGACTAATATTATTTACTGTGATACTGACTTTTTTTTACATATAAATTTAGTCAATTTATATTTATATTGTCATTGATTATAATGATAGAGGATATCTTTTTATACAAATTTTTTATTTTTAAATATTAGTGTGAAGAGAGATGTTAGAAATATTAGTTCATGTTACTTTAAGTTAAATATTATTTTGATAAATTCTTTTATTAAAACAAACTATCTACTTATTCTTCCTTATTTGTCATTACCAATAAGTAATTATAATTATAGCAACATATTTCTGTTCAATCATTTAATTGAGTTGATAAATTTTATATTTTATAGTCTTTTAATTTAAATGAGTATTATAAATTATTATTAATTAATAATTATTTTATTTATTTCTAATAATCAATTATCCGTGCATTGCATGGGTAGAAATTTAGTATTTAACATAATATTAGAAACACAAGTAGCAGATAAGAGAAAATTTGGCCGGAATACTTTTTGCTCAACTACAATAAAAAAACTGATATGTTCAGTTCCATTAGAAAAATATAGGTTTAATTATATTTTTAATCTCTTTATTTTAGTAAAATAAATTATTAGTCCTTCTATTTTAAAAATAAAATATTTATTCTTATTATTATCACAAAATGAGTAATTTTTATTTGTCTCACCATTAGTGTGTCATTAAAACTTTAACAAAAAATGCTGACCTGGCGTTAAAAATATGATTTGGTTCTCTTATTTTAATAAAACGAATATTTTAGTCCCCACTTTAAAATTTTCTTAAATTTAAATAAATAAAATTGTATTATATTATAATCTCATATAATTTAATAGGAAGATAGTTACTAATTTTATTTAATAATAATAAAATAAAGCCTGCATCTAAATAATTTTTTTTTCATATGACATCTAAATAAATTTTATATATTCATGGATATAAATTATTTCATTTTATTTTTTTTGTTAAATAAAATTTAAACTATAAAAAACTGATAACTATTTAATAATTCAAATTATATTAAACTTAAGTAAAAGTTATGACTAAAGTATATAATCAAAATGTAGGTGATTCCATAAATATACATACAATATTGAATTAAAATCAGTTATAAAAGATTATAGTATGACAATGGGCTCAAACTTTCGTAATATGAAATACACCCAAATCTTTAATATTATATATAAAAAATTATATAAATGTATTCCTTAATTACTTACAAAACACTAATTTTGATAAAGTTTATAGCTTATTTGCGATTTTGAAAATTTAAAGTCTATATATCGAAATATTATAATCTTATTTAAATAATTTTAATATAATATTATATATATTTATAAAAAAAATCATCTACATTTTAATTATTTTAATAATAAAGTTGGACACACAGACATATCCTTCTTCATGCAGAATTACTCGCTATCAAACATGATCTTCTTCATGATTGGGACTCGCGTTATTGTTTTGCCAGGTGTGAAACCGGTTCAAGCTCTCTTGCTTCTGCTGATGTTCACTTTCAGGTTTGGTGTAGCCCCCCTCCAGGTTGTCTCTTTTGCTGCTTGCGGATTCTATTGGTGTTTCTTTTATTAGGCAGGAGTTAGTTTTTTTTGGCTTTTATTATCTTTCGTTTGTACCCAAAAAAATTCAGTCAACTTAAATAGTCTGAGTTAATAAATAGTTATCATTACTTGTAATTTAAATTTCATTTAACAAGAAAAAGAATAAAATAAAATTTTTTATATCCATGAATATATGAAATTGAGAATAAACTTCTTTTTAATCTTTCAAATATATAAGTGTTATCATTTTGATTATCTAAAGAATTTTGACATCAATTTAGTCTATATATCTTAAAAGTGACATGAAAATTATCTTTTAGATATCGACTAAATTGATATAATTTATATTATTGAACGGACTAAATCAATGATATCAAAACCAGACCGGATCGGTCGATAAGATCACTCGGATAGCAAACCAAACTCCTTTTCGGTTATGATTCAATGTCATAACCGGATTCATGGTAAACTATTTTAAGTCGGTCAAGACTGGTCAAAAACCAATCATAACTGCTAAATCGACCAGTTTTTTTAAACAAAACCAGATTCATGGTTGGACTATTTTGAGTCAGTCAAGACCGGTCAAAACTAGCCATAACCGCTAAATCGATCGATTTTTGCTGAACTGGACAGGTTATGGTTAATTTTTTGTTTACTTTTTGATTTTTTTAACCAAAACATTACCAAACTTTTTTTAACTAATTATTAATATGTTGTAATTGGTGTTTTGTGATTATAAGTACATATATATATATATATATATATATATATATATATAGACACACACATATATATATATGACGTAATTATGATATCATCCGATCCGACCATCCGGTTGAACCTGAACCGGAAGTCATGCCGGCTCAATGTCTGATCCAACTTTAACAACATTGGACTAATTTGATATTAATTTTGTATAATCGATGGACTAAATTGATGCCAATTTGTTTAAAAGACTAAAATAATGTCGCTTTCTATCATTTAAAGATTAAATTAATGTTAATATTCTTTGGACCAATATGGTTACACTTATACTTTTAAAAGACTATAAAAGAGGTTTACTCTAAAATCTATTTATATTAGGCATTTTTTATTTATTGTTAAGTAAAATTTAAATATCTTCTTATTAAAACACATGAAATTATATCATTCCTTTCGTTAAAATAAGATAGTTAAAATTATAATTAATCCTTTTTTTTAATGCCACTCTAACATTTTCTATTGTGTTTTTAATGGTACAATAACGGAGGAATCAAAAGTATTTATTTTGTAAAAATAAAAAGATTAAATAGTTCATTTTAGTAAATTAGAATGACCAAAATCACAATTAAACCTAAAATATTAAAATATAATCGATATGCAGGTAACATAGGTAAGGTCATTTTGTCTATATTTTCTTTCCTTTTACAACTGAAATGGTCTATAGCTTTGTTATCAAGTTGGACATTAGAGCGGTGCCTTTGAAAAAATCAAAATTTGGTTGTGAGTACAGACTGAAAACCATTACAATTTATTTTCGTAAATATATTTTTATTTACTAATACATACAAAGTGCGTTGTCTTTTGGTTTCTACTTTGGCAGATTAGTCAGACACCAATTAAATCTAAAGAATTTCCTTTTTCCCCTTCTGCTATTTTTTTTTTTCTAATTTTGACACAATCAGCCTCATATTGCAACCTATCATTTTTGTAATTTAAACCATTTTATTTATATTATTTTAAATTTAATTTTTTTATTAAATTTCCATGAAAGAAATACATGATAAGAAGAATATTGATGAACTTATATGCGAATATCCATATTTCAATGCAAAATAAAAAATGTTGAAATAAATTAAATGAAAGACAAATTCAAAAGTATAATAGGCTAGTGTTGATAGAATTGGGACAAATTGGACAGTTCAATTATGAATTAGACTCTTAATTAATTAGATTTTGTAGGATTCATAATTAAATTAATTTTGACTAGTCTAAATTGCGATAAAAATTGTTGAATGTTGAATTAGCCGGTAATTACATTTTTATTTTAAAAATTTATTTTTCATATTTTATTAATATTTTTATATATTTTATGTTATTACACATAAATGAATTTTGGGGCATCATTTGATTTAATTAGTCAATTTAACGGGTTGAGCTTGAAATTCTCGCCAATTCTTGGTGTGATACTATTTTTACGTTGCACCAGACAATTCCTTTACAGCGTATTTGGATAAATAATTTTAAAAGAGTAATGTAACTTTTAAGGGTATGTAAAAAATTCCATATCATAAAACACACCGTTTGGATATCTGGTAACAGAATTTTCAAAATTCTCTTGCATTTTGATCGGGTACTTTTGAGCCAAAAATCAGGAATTTGAAATTACGCCAGAAAGGTGTAATTTCTGAAATCCCCCACCATCTCTTTCTTCTCTCACCGACCTCCACGTTCTTTGCCATGGCACAGCATACCTCCAGTTCTCCTCCCAGTGGCTTGACTTTCATACTTTCCGGCGACTTTTTGCACACCTTTCGGCAGATTCCTCTTCCCGATGGCTAACTATCTCAGACCCAAGCATCAATGTTTCTCCATGTCTTTTTCCATTAGTTCCTTTTCTATCCTTGCTCACATCACTCATGGAGTCTGGGGGATGGGTCACTGATTGAAGATAAATAAACTCAATATACTGTAGGTATGTATTTGTGCCCAGTAAACATGGTTTTAAATTGTGGTTACATTCGCAGTTACGCTACGATCTTAAAAATTGCAAATAACTGCAAAAAATTGTAGTTGATGCAACTACAATTACAATTCTATTGTGATTGTGGAGACTTCCGCAACAGTAATATTACGGCCGCAATTACGGTTGCAGATCGTAATTTAGAACCTGCCAATCAATTTTAGTAGATTTACATCATGAATGTCAATTTAGCATTGATTTCAATTTGTTTGAAACCGCATCAATCTGATTCTTCCAAGCTCTTAAATTGGGCATTGATTATAGCATATATCTAAAATGCATAGAGTATATTTTCTTGCTAGAAACATTTGTGATTTGTTGAATTAAGATTTAGGGCTCATTTAGATAACTTTCTAAAAAAAAAGACTTTTTTTATATATCTTATTTTAGAAAACATTTTTTTAAGAAAAAAGTAATTTTGTATTTGAATTTAATATTTAAGAAAAACTTTTAAATAATAAAAAAATTTTTAAGTTTATTTAGATAAAAAAGAAAAGAAGCACTTTATTTATATTAAAATTACTGAAACAAACATCTAAATGCAAGATATGATGAGTTATAATATATGATATATGATAAAATCCTAGCATAATAGGGACAATGAGGTTTTCAACTATGTCATAGTAACAGCGTCATGACAAATGAAACGTAAGGTAATAAAATATATCTAATTGTGTATCCAAAATGTTAAAAACATGTTGCTGATATTGTTCTATTTTATTTTTTCTAAGTGGTATAATTATTGAAATCAGAATTCGATTTAAAGTATTATGGCAGAATGACTTAAAGTTGCGTTGTTTAAAATATAATTCACATAACTACGTAGGGAAGTTTATGTGAATAGTATTTATAAGGAAGAAAAAAAGAGGATATGAAATGTAATTTTTAATAAAGGTAAAGGATATTATTGTCATAAAATTATATTAAAAATCACTTCTCCTTCTACTTTTTTCATAAAGATCATTAGTTTCTAAAAAAAAAAATAAATTAACTTTTTTTTTCTTTTATTTTATTTAAAAGTTGCATCGAAATACACTTCAAAATATGTTGAAATACTTTTTTTTAAAAAAAAGAGCTTTTTTTTCAAAAAAGAGCTTTTTTTGAAAAAAAGAGCTTTTAAAAAAAAAAATTGTATCCAAACGGGCTCTCAATCTATGACCAGAAATGGGTGTTTCTGCATTGAGCATGCTGAATGTCCTTATAGTCTTCCTATTTGCATGTCTGAGTTTGCATTCAATTAAACCAAAAACTAAAACTATGTACCTATGCTATGCTCTATAATTATTGGGAAAAAGAAGGTTATTTTCAGGTAAAAGGCTGAAAGTGGCATGGTTTTTCAACTTGGAGAAACGACGTGCCTTCAACTGAACAATGAACCTAACAATAGCTTAGTCCTATAAAATGTAAATTGGTCATCGAAAGAAATTCCTAAACTTATACAAGAAGAGGATAAGTGGCATATGGTTTTTGTTAATAATTTTACAGAAAGTATCAAATCATAAACAAAGAAGTGTAAGCAAATGAATTTCACATCTTATTTTGTTTGATATCTAAAATATCAGCAACAACATGGGTGTCACCACAAAGGTAGTCAACGTTATCTCCTATCCTCACAATGCCAGGTGTGCTTTTCTGCCTTACTAACTCACAGTATAGTGTAGAAAATTGAAAGAACAGAACTAGCTTGACGCAAGATGAAATCAATAAAGTTTTTACATCCTTTCAATATATGCTTAAACATGTAATGTGCGATGTTTTAAAATGCGATCTGCAACTGCAACGCAATATTGCAGTTGCAGGAGTTTCTAGAACCGTAACGCGACTGTAATTACGGTCGCTTCAATCGCATTTTTCGTAATTTAAAACCATTTAATGTATGTAATAATAAGATAGTGTATGCTCTCTATCAGATGACTTCAAATAATCCCTTTAGTTCCATATGATAGTGCACAACAAGCAAGGAAGGACAGTAGTTTGGGCACTGGTTTCTATTTAACATCTTAAAGTCGGCTATCTCCACCAGTTTCATAATTTATAACAATTGCATATAAATCACTATTAGGAATTTCATTCATCCTTTAAATTACCAATTGTTACCATATCAATTGAATAAAATATTTTTCAAGTGAAGTTAATATTACTTTGTCATTACCTTCACGTTTTACATTATCAATTGGCAAATTGCAGTTTCTAACATTCTGAAATGTTACAACATAACAACGTAATTACCTTTCCTTCAAATAACCAACAGCCCCTCTCATCTTCTACGGTTCTTTATTCGTCTTCCTCCTCAATTCTTTGTCATCCCCTCTCATAATCTGATAATCACATCAAATTTCAAGCTGTCTTGTGCATGTTCTTGGAGAGTTGATTGAAATTTTCAAATACTATCGCCTGTCTTCTCTTCCAAGCCATTATTGGACAGAGAATGCATGTGAGAACCATAACGTTTTAAAGATGGAAACATGTATACAAGTATCTTAAACAAGAATATAATTTTTATAAGAGGAGTATACAAATTTTCTAACTGTTAATGTTTTCTATTGGGAGTATATAAGGTGAAAAAAAAAAAAAACAAGTGTTGGACTATTTTTGAAAATATCAAAAGTTTTGGGCAAATATGAAAATTACAAATTTTCTAACTCCTAACCCAGAAATTCAGCTCACTTTCTAGATATTTCCACCCTCTTCCTCTTCTCCAAAACCCTCTCAAGCTTTTTCTCGAATCCCTCCCTCTCAAGCATTATTTTCTTATTTAAATAATTTTATTATATAATATATATGTATATAAAAAATAATTAATAGTACCTTTAATTGTTTCTCATAATAATTTTATATATGTATAAAAGTGATAGTTGTTTTCTTTAGGAAAATGAAATGGATAGTTAATAGTGTCATTTCTTAAGGATTATATAAAATAAATAATTAATAGTGTCATTAATTATTGCTCAACTCATAGTCATTTTTTTAAAGTTTATATTAAACAAAAAATTAATAGTGTCATTAATTTCTTCTAAAGGCATAGTTATTTTTAGAGAATAAAACAATTAGTTAATAATATCATTTCACAAAGTGTGTATTAAATAAATAAGTAATAGTGTCATTAATTACTTCTCAAGGCAATTTTACATATATTTATTTCAGTTAACCGTCAGCAAGATTGATGGTGCTTTAGCTGCTTTATATGGAAGATACTTTGGTTTATTTACGATTTGTCTTATTTTTTCTAAATTTATTATCGAAAACTATATATATATATATATATATATATATATATATATAGATATATATATATATATATATATATATGTTTCATTTCTATTCTTCCTCATGTATTCTCCATCCTAAATCATCACACAAAGACTTGGACTCCACAACAATAGCATTGCTATTGTCAATGTATTTTTTATTTTCCATTCTAAATGAATCAATTCTTCTGAAATTTTTTTAAATAGTTTTTTAGAGAAAAATTAGAAAACATATGTAATTTGTTAAAAAAAAGTAATTCCTATTATACTCTTTTCATTTACGAGGTGCCGGCATATGCCTATATTGTTTTAGAAGTACGTTGCACGTTTCAAATGGCAACCAGTTGTGATACTGAGGATAAGAGGAAGCCAATAAGAATTCTTGGGATTTCCATTAAAAATCTAATGGAGGAAACAAAGCCAATAGGAGACTTCATGCTTGTTTACGACGAGAGATATTCAATAATTATAATAATTGTAAGGGATGGGATGCTAATTGCAATGAAATTAAAATCAAATAAAATGATGATGTTATAATTAATAATTTTTAGAGGGTTTTTCAAAAATGAAAAAACTTCATTGTTTAATGCCGTTTATGGGTTTTCAAACACATGTAAATATTTATATTTACATCTCTAGTGTTAGCATATTTTGATTACCATTTTTTTTCAATTACTCATTAGCCATTGAATAATAGAACGGTGCTAATTGAACTCGTAAACAAAATCATATCTTTATTTGCTTCATATAACGCTAATTTGCAAATACATAGCTTTGTTCAGTACTATAACAAATATTTGCATCATATATTTATTTAGACAATGCTATCAAAAGTCTCTATGCCTCTTCTCAATCCACACTTCCAATAGCTTCATGGAATTCTACATGAAATTACATACAAAATTAAGAATAAGCCTATATTGAAAATTAGATGTGTGTGTGTGTGAGAGAGAGAGAGAAGGTCTTACAAGCTATAATTCACTTGGGGGTCAACAGGAAACGAAGGGTTGATATTACATAATTGATTGAGTTGTTTAATTCTTTGAGCATTGACACCCATCTCGATTATAGCCGCCTTCAAACAGTCACATATATCCCTACGGTTCTATGTTGTTGTTGCCTGTTGAAATATGGTTTTACACCATTACAACAAGCTATAGACGGTTTTGGTGGACTGGAACCGAGCAAGAATGGCTCGCATCGTATCACATCATGTAAAGCATCAGTGCATGATATGTCATCAACTTGGCTTGCACTCAACATTGTCACACAACCAAACCAAAAGCCAACATACACCAACACAGAACCACCATTTTCTTATCCTTCATCTTACGTAAATTTAAGTTTTAACCTATAACTTATTTTTTAACAATGAACTTTTGCTCAACCATTAGATGAAGGACTCTATTTATAGCCAAGTGTGCAGAGTGCTCAAATTTAACTTATTAATTTGTATTTATTGTTAGAAATGTGTCTCATGTTTAATGGGAATTAATGATGATTTAATTAAAACATATTAAAGGGCTAAAAGATAAATTAGTTGTAAGGGAGGATAATTAAGTAATTGCTTGATGGGAGCAATTATCTAATGATTATAGGATGTTATCCTAAGTGATAACTGATGGTTTTAAAATTCGAAAGAAACCGATAACTGATGATATTATCTTATGGGTTTGAATTTCATATTAAACCCCTATATATTCAGTCTCTACCATGAGGATACACCAACCAAACAATTTCATTTCCATCAGAAAGTGAAAGGTGTAAGTACGAAAGGGGAAGGGACCGATAAAGATTCAGTAAGGCTTTCAGATCTGAAGTTCATTCCGCATAATGGATAAAGGTTAGTATCACTTATTGATTTGATTTTAATGTATGTGAAAACCATGAATTCCTAAAATCCTATTGTGTTCTAGTATGATGATCCATAATGTAAAGGACACAAGTTTAAGTTTACATGTGGTATCAGAGCAAGGTTTGGGAATTCATGATTTTCCATGTATGATAATTTTTAAATTGTTCTTACAAAAATGAACATGAAAGAGAAAGATCTGATAAAGCCAGATCTGATAAAAACGTTCAAAAAACAAAAAAAAAGGGAAGCCAGAAAATTCGCACACTGTTTTCCGGACGGTATTCTGCCGCCTCCTCTCCGTTCCGGCGACGGACTCCCCCTCAACGATCGGTCGCGGTTCGAGGAGGATTACATGGCCGGCGACCGGTACTCATCGACGCTCGCGAAGGCCGTGAGACTGAGCAGAGACGGAAGGTACAGATTCGTGGTTTCGGGCTCGACGGTCTGCGTGCGACACAGATCTCGGACTTGCAGATCTCTCGTTTCTGTTTGGGGGATTTCAGATCGCTGTCGAGATCTGTTGATACTGCTGCACCGTGTTGTGGAAGGGTTACTGCCGCCAAGAAGAAACCAGATCTGACGTAGCTTCTGGGCTGGGTTCCGGCCAGAGTCGGGATCTGTGTTGCGAGGGTTCCGTTTCGGTCCTGGTTGGTGGTGGCAGCCTGGCTCGAAGGGATGATCGACCGGACTGTGATGGTCCTGGCGCCGCCGCAGGGATGACCGGAGATGATGGTTCGCGTCTGGGTCGGGATTTGTTTGGGTCCTGGCTCGGAGAGACGACCGGACCATGAAAGCTCTAGCGCCGCCGAAGAGATGGACCGGACTGTGAAGGTTCTGGCGCCGCCGGAGAAGACGACCGGACGCGAACGCCGCCGGAAGAGACGACCGCAGTTCGCGCCGGAGACGTTGTTCGGGTTTGATGAAATTCAAAAAAAAAAAAAAAAGGAGAGAGGAAAAGAGGAAATTTGAATGTGAAAAATTTAATCCTATAATTGCTTAGAAAATATTTCTGTTTGGAATTAAGTATGATGGATTTGTTAGTCACCAAAGTGGCCAAATTCTTATGAATTGTTTTAATTCTGAACATTATGATTGTGTTTCAATTACCCATAATTTTTGATGCTATAAATAAGATGAAAATTATTGTTTTATGGGTAAATTGAAGTTCATTATTATAAGGCAGTTAAGGATCAACCCAAAGGTTGATTGCTTGTCTTTATAATAAATGAGCATGAATGTTTGGTAATATGAATATATTATTAGTTATATTTTATATATCCAAAGATAATAAATATTTCTAGTTAGTGTATACATCATTACCAAATTATGTGAAATTTTTATTAGCATCATTATGTTGAATGTTGTATATTGATGGATTGCCCAAAGGTGAACATCAATATGCATTGTATGAAATGTATCTGAATCTGTGAAGCATGTTGATGTGTATGTATGTATAACTCAAAGTATTAATGTTTTAAATTTTATTCCTTGCAGTACCAGTTGCTACACATTCACTGTTCTCAACTGTTGCAGTTTTTTAATGGACTCAACTTCTCTGAAATGGAGTGAGCAAATCCAATTTTACCTTGGGGTAATGGATCTGGATTTAGCTCTTAGAGAAGAGAAACCTAGTGCTATTACTGTTACAAGCACTGAAGAGGAAAGGGTCCATTATAAAAACTGGGAAAGATCCAACAGGTTGAGTTTAATGTATATACGAATGAGCATTGCTAGCAACATCAAGTCAGCTCTTCCACAAACTGAAAGTGCTAAAGAAATGATAAAACTTGTGGAAGAGCGCTCCCAAACTGCTGATAAGTCTCTTGCTGGGACACTAATGGGTACATTGACCACCATGAAATTTGATGGTTATCGTACGATGCATGAGCATGTTATTGAAATGACAAATATTGCAGCAAGACTAAAGTCATTAGGGATGGATGTGCATGAAAATTTCCTGGTGCAGTTCATCCTGAACTCATTACCGACTGAGTATGGTCCTTTCCAGATGAACTATAATACCATGAAGGATAAATGGAATGTGCATGATTGCACAGTATGCTGGTTCAGGAAGAGACCAGACTCAAGAACCAGGGAATTCACTCCATCAATTATGTGAAATGTCAAGGAGCTGAAAAGAAAAGTTTCAAGAAACATGAGAAGAAAGGAGGAGGACCTCTGAAGGTCAATGAGGCTTCTTCTTCTAAAATTCACAAGAAGGAACATAAAGGAAACAGATGTTATTTCTGTAAGAAGGCTGGGCACTTCCAAAAGGATTGCCCGAAACGTAAGGCTTGGTTCGAAAAGAAAGGTAAGCCCAGTGCTTATGTATGTTATGAATCAAACCTAGCTGAAGTTCCTTATAACACTTGGTGGATTGATTCTGGATGTACTACTCATGTTTCTAATATGATGCAGGGATTCCTTAGAACCCAGGCCACAAAGCCAAATGAAAAGTTTGTCTTCATGGGCAATGGAATGAAAGCTCCAGTGGAAGCTGTCGGGACTTATCGTTTAATCCTTGACACTGGATATCATTTTTAGATTTATTGGAAACTTTGTATGTACCTAGTATAACTAGGAATTTAGTTTCAATTTCTAAACTTGATAAGGCTGGATATTCCTTTAGATTTGGTAGTGGTTGTTTCAGTTTGTACAAGCACAGTCATTTGATTGGCAATGGTACCTTATGTGATGGATTATATAAATTATGTCTTGATAATCTATATGCTGAAACACTTATGACCTTGCATCATAACGTTGGCACTAAACGTGCTTTAATAAATGAATGTTCTGCTTACTTGTGGCATAAACGTTTGGGACATATTTCCAAAGAAAGAATGGAAAGATTGGTAAGGAATGAAATCCTTCCGGATTTAGATTTTACTGATCTGAATGTATGTGTGGATTGTATTAAAGGTAAACAAACAAAACACACAAAGAAAGGAGCCACAAGAAGCAGTCAGCTTCTTGAAATTATACACACTGATGTACGTGGGCCCTTTGATGTTAACGCTTTCAATAAAGAAAAATACTTTATCACCTTCATTGATGATTATTCACGTTATGGTTATGTCTATTTGCTGCATGATAAATCTCAGGCTGTAAATGCCTTGGAGATTTATATTAATGAAGTTGAAAGGCAATTAGACAAAAAGGTGAAAATTGTCAGATCTGATAGGGGTGGAGAGTATTATGGAAGGTATGATGAAAGCGGACAACATCCAGGTCCATTTGCTAATTCCTTGAAAATTCCTTAAAAGAGAGGCATATGTGCCTCAATACACAATGCCAGGTACACCACAACAAAATGGTGTTCAGAAAAGGCGTAATAGAACCTTGTTAGATATGGTTAGGAGATGTTAAGTAATTCATCTTTACCCATTTCGTTGTGGACTTATGCTCTTAAAACTGCCATGTATCTGTTGAATAGGGTTCCTAGTAAGGCAGTTCCAAAGACTCCTTTTGAACTGTGGACTGGAAGGAAACCTAGTCTAAGGCACCTGCATGTTTTGGGTTGCAGCAGAAATTAGATACTATAATCCACAAGAAAGAAACTGGATGCAAGAACAATCAGTGGATATTTCATTGGTTATCCAGAAAAATTGAAAGGGTATAGATTTTATTGTCCTAATCATACTACAAGGATTATCGAAACTGGAAATGCCAGGTTCATTGAGAATGGCGAAGTTAGTGGGAGTGAAACTTCACGTAATGTGGAGATTCAAGAATGAGAGTACAAGTTCCCCTGACTTGTGTCTCTTAATAAAGTTGTTGTTCCTCATGTTGTTGTACCGAATAATGATAATGAAGAACAACAAATAAATGATCCACTACTCACAATGAAATTATAGTAATGAACCGAATGAACCCATAGTAGAAGAACCACAACGAATAGCATTAAGAAGGTCTCAAAGAGATAGGAGATCCGCTATTTCTAATGACTATGTGTATATCTACAGAGTCTGATTTTGACTTGGAATGGAAGATGATCCAGTTATGTTTTTCACAAGCCATGAATAGTAACAATGTGAAAAGTGGTTAAATGCATGAAAGAGGAGTTGAAATCTATTGGACAGAATGATGTTTGGAACCTTGTTGAGTTACCAGAAGTTGTAAGAAGTTGGATGTAAATGGGTCTTTAAGACCAAACGTGACTCTCATGTAACTTAGAACGTTACAAGCCAGACTAGTTGCCAAAGGATTTCACTCAGAAAGATGGCATCGACTATAAGGAGACCATTTCACCGTATCCAAGAAAGATTCTTTAAGAATATTATGGCAATGGTGGCCTCATTATGATTTAGAGTTCACCAGGATGGATGTGAAAACGGCCTTTCTAAATGGGAATTTAGATGAAGATGTGTACATGACCAACCATTGGGGTTCATAGAAAAGGAAAAGAGCACATGGTGTGTAAACTTAAGAAATCAATATACGGACTTAACAGCTTCACGACAATGTACCTTAAGTTAACGATACCGTTGTTTCCTTTGGATTTAAGGAAAACACGTCGATCGGTGTATATATATCTAAAGGTCAGTGGGAGTAAGTTATATTTTTGAATTCTGGTTGTTGATGACATCTTGCTTGCAACTAATAATCTGGTCTTTTAAGTGAGACTAAACATTTCTCTCTGATAACTTTGAAAATGAAAGATATGGGTGAGGCAACCTATGTGATGGAAATAGAGATATTCCGTGACAGATCACAAGGATTGTTAGGCTTGTCTCAGAAAGATATATTAATAAAGTTTTAGAGAGATTTGGGATGGAAAGTGCTCATCATCTCCTGTTCCAATTCAGAAAGGAGACAAATTTAGTTCATGCAATGTCAAAGAATGATTTGGAACAGAAAGAAATGGAAGCATTCCTATGCATCGCTTGTTGGGAGCTAATGTATGCTCAGACTTGTACCGAGACCAGATATCAGTTTTACAGTTGGAATGTTAGAAGATATTCAGAGTAATCCTGGTATGGATCATTGGAAAGCTGCAAAAAAGTTCTGAGATATTTGCAAGGAAAAAAGAATCACATGCTTATTATAGGAAATCCAACAACCTGAGGTGATTGGATATTCAGATTCAGACTTTTCGCGATGTGTGGACACAAGAAAATCACTTTTGGCTATTTGTATTCTTTTAGCTGAGAGCTATATCTGGAAAAGGCGAAGCAGTCTGTAATGCTCCATCCACTATGGAAGCTGAATTGTGATGCTTTGAGGCCATGGTCAGGCTAAATGCTACGGACTTTATTACAGCTTGATGGCGACAGTATTGATTAGCCGCGTGAAAATTTATATGTGACAATTCCCAGCAGTCTTCTTTTCTAAAAACGACAAGTATTCCAAAGGTGCTAAGCATATATGGAGTTGAAATACTAGTATCTCTCT